>NMRA01000062.1:717290-809170 GCA_002633005.1 Phoronis australis | reverse complement strand
GGCAGGGAGGGAGGGGAAGGAGAGAGGGGAAGGAGAGAGGGGAAGGAGAGAGGGAGAGAGAGATTTTATTTCAAATGTTCGTCAAAGCCATGCATTTCACATTCAGCTAGTGTAATAACATTAGATTTTTGTTCTTCAATAGTTCCAATTCATGGATCAAAAACAAATTTATTCACAAGTTTTCTGTAAAACCAGATAATTATGCGTTTTTACTCAACTATTACACAGACGCCGAAATTAAAGAAATATATAATCTCCCTTTCAATCTACCCATCAACCCTCATTTACAAAGACAAGTTTAAATACTTTTTAATTCACAAAAGAATTTATACAAACAAAATGTTAAAAATATTTGGTATTTCACAAACAGACCAATGTCCCTACTATGGCGAAATCCAGACTTTTCAGCATATGTTTTACAGCTGCTTCTGTGTTAAACGTGTCTGGAATTCTTTACATCATTTCATAAGTAAAGTTTTAAATTTACACACTGAGCCACCTATGTACCACTTCTTAGTTTGCTTCTTTGGCAATCTAAGTGAAATCTTCAATACCATATACACTCATGCCCAACATTATATTTATACATCATCGAGAGATGGGTCTCAACCTTGTTTTAATAAGTTTAGATGTATACTTTGTGACGCAGTGAACCTCATTGTATTTAATGCCTCGGATAAAACTTCAGAACAGTGGAGGGTTTTGCAGGCATCTCTTTAAAATGATTCAAACAATATATGGTGTTATTTTTTAACCACTTCTGTTGTATTACAAGAAAATTTGCCTTTTCATAAATATGCACATACTTATAGGTTAACATACGTTAATTTTAAAAACTGTGTGAATGTGAGTGTGAATGAGTGTATGAAAGTCCTTCCCCTTCCCTTTTATATTATTCTCGGCTAATTATTCGCCCAATCATTAAGACTATTTTCCAGATACTTATTTGTTCAATTAATATGATGTATTATACTCTAGTAAGTTGTAAAGATATGTACTTGGGGTTACCGAACCCCAGCCGTATCTACTATTCATTAATGATATGCTTTCTGGGTAATTAAACGTAAAACCTTCAGCATGTCAGCCGGTGCTGTCATAGTCATAGCTCATTCCTAATTTGCTTTTCGCAGAAGTAATCTGATATTTGCCTTCGTCACTCCCCATAATCACATTCGCGACATTTTCTGAACAATTTGTAACGAGCTGGCTTGGTAATTAGAGCCAGCGCACTTCAGCAGGTATATTAATTGAGTGCCATGGTTCAATGCTTCAATCACACTTTCTGAACTGTGAACAAACATGGATTCAATCAACCAAACGGGCGTCTGCGAACCAGACTCGTTTTTGGGTTGCGACATTCTTAAAGGGGCGTTTTTCCTCTGCTGGCTGTCGGTGTCAATCTTAGCAGGTACCGTTGGAAATTGCCTGATCATATGCGCGGTATGCATGTACAGAAAACTTCGGAAGGTGGCCAACATTTTCATTGTCAACCTAGCTGTAACAGACCAGATGATCGCTCTCTTTGTCAACGGATTCAACGTATCTGGTAATTAACACACTAATTAAGTAACTTATCTCTTCTTTCTAAAGACATTCGCATCAGTGGAGGTGACTCTTAGTGATACTTTCGCTTTTAGAATTAATCTAGTATTAAGATTTTTATCAAATTGCAAGAGTTTGCAATGTGTTCCTTTAATAAAAATCGCATCTTTAGTTTCAATTAAAATGATGCACGACTAAGATACGCTCTAGATACATGAATTAATTCAGTGGCGGATTTAGAGGGGGCGAGGGGGCCATGCCCCCTAAAAGTTTTCCAGATTCCATTTGGCAGTTCGGGGGGGGGTGCAAATGTCTGACAGGCAAAATTCTGGCTAATACTCTGTCCTGGCTCCCCCTTAGCTCAAAATCCTGGATCTGCCCCTGAATATAACAGTCTGTACCCAGGAAGTTCCGATTCCTGTGCCGGAAAAGCCCCTCGATAGCAGAAGACATATACACCTCTTGGAACAGCAGCCTCCCATAAGTTTAGCGTTAAGTGGCGTTGTTTCTCTGTCGAAAGTTGTGATCATAATTGATGTTACAATATACTCTCTCGTACTCATTCCAGCGCCTGTATAATTCCCTGCAACTTATCATTGCTTATTTTAATTATATTATCAAAATTACAGTTTTTGTCTTCGCTATTTGTTATATTGTCAAGGCCCTTTTTTACGCGGCCAGTTTATCATTATTTTGAAAACGAATATTTTCAACTCCCAAACAACTTTGTCATCACCAGCTACATTCGTTGCTCTCAAGAGCCTTGAACGGCCTCTTACTATTCCGTGTTGCCTGGCAACGGTGATTCCTACCAGTGGCGGATTTAGAAGGGGGCCAAGGGGGCCATGGCACTCCCTAAAATTCTCTCAGATTCCATTTGGCAGTACGGGGGTGCGAATGTCTGTTGGGCAAAATCCTGGCTAATATTCTGCCTTGGCCCCTCTAACTCAAAATCCTGGATCCGCCCTGCCTACAGGTGTATTATTTGTGTTATTTTGAAATCAGTCGTGTTACGCGTAGTGAAAGTCTGGGGGAGGGGGCAATCATACAGCGTGACAGTCAACCATGGATCGAGTGAGCGAAGTTGAAAAAACGTGCACGATTTTCATCTCAGCGAATTCTTTATTGTATTTTCATCAGTGTTACTCTATTTGCTGAATGTGCTTTTTCTTTGTTTTCATTCTTTCGCAAAAGGTTACGAGACCATAACAAGAGGGGTCCCTACCGCTGTTTTAGGTCCCTATATATCTCCGTCCCTATGATCCTAAACCCATGTTCCCTCGTCCCCATTTTGCCTGTCCCGATGTTCTCCGACCCTACGCCCCTCCCGATTTTCTCTTTTGTGATAATTATCTAAACTTTTGCTAGCTGAAGAATTTGCGGCTGAAAAGTGCGTGAACATCCAGGTCAATCTTAAAAACTTTTTTGTCACCATTTCAGCGCCAATAGACAGGCTCATGCAGCTGAGGCGCACCAACAAACCCCGAAATTAATTTAACGAGTAAGGGTAACATCTCGCCAGGAAACCGGAAGACATAGGGTCGGTGGAATATCCGTTGGAGAACATAGCGACGGGTGAATATAAGATCCGGTGAACAGCGGGACGGCCTCCTGAGAGATACGTCTTTATCACTTGAAGTGATTTCGAATAACTTTAAGTCGCCTATCGGAATGCGTGTCTCACCAGTATTAATTAGATTATTGATACAATAAACAACATTCTCTCTTGTTTCTTGATGCAACTAGTTGGCATTTATTGGTATATGCGTCTCGTAATCTAGTTTCCTAATACAAAAGAACGCAGTGCCTTGGAGAAGGACGGCTTAAAAGTTTATGGAATAAGAACTAGTGCTGTGCTCAATGACCGAGACGAAAGTATATTTTTAAGTCCAAGACTCGTTGCACGACAATCTGATTTTGAGCTGAGTAATGGTGACAAAACGTTGAGAAAAAGAACAAAATAACATCGATGTAACATGTCAGACATACACGCTTTGCAATGTGTGGCTTGCTCATAGCGTAAAACTTCCGGTTTGAATATTTATAGTTGGAATTCCTTTAAAAATATTCAAAATATCTCGCAGACTTGGGTAACAATGGCGAGTTAGCCAAAAATTCCTTCAGAAGGTTAGCATTCACTTTCAGGCAAGGTTAGTGACTCAAATACACAATGAATGTTTTGTATGGGAGAAACTTGAAAAAATCGAAGAAAATTTAATCGTAATCTTCCTTTGGGCAACGTTTTTAGTTATGATTGGTTTAGATGAGCATGTGCCATGTTGATAAGCGTCACCTAGCGGACCAAGAACGTTACAAATTCCTGGCGATGAGGAAAAGAAAATGGTCAGGTGCCAGGAATTAGTAATTAATGGGAGGAGTTATCTTGATGACGTTTTGCCCAAAGCAGTAGTTGTTGGTAAGCCAGCTCTTGACAAGAGTGTAAGACTTGGTTTGCCTACAGTTACAACTATTTTTGTTATTAACCACTAGTCTCAAGCTGTTTACTTTACAGGGATCATCTACGGTCCCCAGATGTATCAATCAAGTTCGTCCTTCTGTGATTTCGTTGGGTTCGTCTGCCTCGTCTGTTGCTACTCGTCTCTACTAACACTATCCGCAATAGCCATTAGCCGTTACTTTCACATCTGCAATCACCTCGCCTACAGAAAGGTGTTCAAGGGTAAGAACACGACGGCCATGGTTTGCTTGTTGTGGTTGGCATCTGGCATTATTCCTATCGTGCGTTTGACCGGCACTTGGGGTGGCTACAGATTCGACCATAAAACGGCAATATGTATCTGGGACATGACGGAAAGTTTCTCGGCCACGTTGATCTTTGCGTTGAGCGGTGTGACTACGTCTGTCGCCATATGCCTCGTTTGCTATTTGAAAATTTTCAAGTTAGTTCGAACAACGCGTGCCAAAATTTGTCCAACCCCGAAAGCTACTTTGGTTGAAAACAAGAAACGCAAGGAAAGACGCGACTCTGCCAAGCTAGCAGCCACTCTGTTCCTCGTTTTCCTCACGTTGTTTCTTTTCTGGACCCCTTACGGCATCCTCATTTGCTGTGAGTTTTTCTTCACCATCCCTCGTGATTTGCTTGCAGCTGCTTTGTACCTCGCTCACAGCAGCTCCAGTGTCTCGCCCTGGATTTACGTCCTGACCAGTCAGGACTTCCGGGCTGGAATCAAACACGTACTTGCGAGGAAGATCGCTGCCACACTAACGGCAGCAGTTGAACCCAATCACCATTAGTAAGTCACAACGCAATGCATCACGTGACATGCTCACGATTCCCGAAGGACATCAAGTAATACGAAAACCGGAACTTTATCATAAGGTCTGACATTTTACTGATTTATTAGGCAATGGCACGCTATTTCGATGAATATGTAGGCCTAACATTAAAACACAACCGGCACCCTTCACGGTGTAGACCAGTGCATGTTAGGGAATCATTTTAATGATAACAGATTCGAAGCGGGAAAAATACCCCAGTAGATAAACCTCGCGTAGGTGATGGACAAATTGGTGAGGAAAACAAGGAGACAGTGTCAACGTCATCCAAAGCAACGTAAACTGTACAGTATATTTCTCTGTGAAGTGACATTAACGCTTTAAGTACAGTTTCAATGAAGCAATTTTCATAATCACGTGACATGACCCAATCAAATACGTTTCAGCATAACTCTAGACATGGAATGCCAACTCCCACACGTGACCCATGTATTCTTGTGTTAGAGCTCGCGACCCCGAGATTTCGCGGGACTGGACGCGAGAGTTTGCGGTAATCTGCTCGACTCCGTTCTGTTCGACTGCTGTTGTTATCAAACCAAGCCAAATTTCATTTTCAATTTGTTATTTTTTCATAATTGAATCATCAAGCGAGACTCTTGAGGTACAGTTCCAGCGAATTCTCGGAAAAATTATTCAACAAACCCAATCACTAGATGGTCATTCCTTATATGCAACGACCCTGCCAGTACTAACCTGGCCTTTGATATCTTTGTCAGCTCCAGTCGTAGAGTCAGTTTCGACAACATATGATATCACAAGTAAGAATTTTTTAGCAAGACGTTTTTGGGTGCTAAAAATATGTTTCAGTATTTTACGGAATAAAGTGACATTTGGTTTCTAAGTGTTTGTTCTGCAATATTATAAATGAAAAGTTTAGGCCCTACTAACAGTTGTATTTAGTGATTCTCAAGAAAGTACTCGTGTACAGGTATTTACCTGCGTAGCTTAATGGGTGTTTGTGGGTGTGCGAGTTTGTATAAACATGCATATGTATGCATGCGTATATTATTACTGTTTTGTATTGTTTCGACAATAATTAATTTGTGTAATGCCTACTTGTTATCCAGATATGACGTTAATTAGATTTCTGAATAGTAATGTTAGCTGTAGTATTTGCCTATACCTGTGAAATAAAATCAAAAAGTGAAAAGTTAACCTCGTAAAAGAATCTAAACCAATACATACATTGTGTTACCGACAGCGTGCATTGCACTTGCCAACTGTCTTGCTATTGGCGGACTGTCCCAATTTTAGATTCACCGTTATCTCGCTTCACCATCAAGATGTCCCGTTTTTGACATACGGCGAAATTGACATACAACCATGTACTATTGGAATTTCCCAAGCTCCCAATTATCCTGATAGACTAAAAAGAAAAAAAACGGAATGATTCAGGGAGTTTTGCACCACCCGCACTTTCATACTCGACTAAAAAACGCCATCTGCCGCTTTTAAGTACTGTATTACGTCTCCCGTTTAACAAAAACGATGTCGGGACGTTTCAGACTTTTTATCCCATATGTGTTGAATAAGTTGAGTTCAATACGGTCATGTGGTATTGTTTTCCGTATTGCACTCCCGGGACTACTTTAAGAATGCACTTTAACATGGAAGTTCAAAAGCTAGGTCAATGTCGACTCGACGTTGTTGGCCTGTTCGATCATCAAACTTTTAAAGTAATACAGTTGCATCAGCGTAAATAACACTCAACATGCAATCAGGTCCCAAACATAAAATCTGGAACAAAACTGTTAATTGAATAACACTTCTGTCTCAGTTTTTTGGTATTATTAAATGATCTGCAACTCATTCTCCAATTCCTCGATACGTTAAATATTGTTGTATAAGTATGGTTATACCACAATATTAGCCTCGAATGACAGATACAACCGTGTAATAACCCATAAAGATATCTCACTAGTGAGATAACATTTTGCTGGAAAACCGAGGCCAGATTCGAACCCGGGCCTCAAAAATAACTGCGAGTCGCCGACTTTACCTCTACACCACTTAGCGGCTGACGTCATCGAACGTGAAAATAGAATACTTAAATGAACACAGGAAACAGTCGCATGTTCAGCAAAGGGCATTGCACCGACATTTATACGCTTTAAAAAATAAGACGCATAATTTCCATAAAAACGATATTTTAATTTCAGTGAAATTTTTCTCTCGTGTTCTCTCACTTATAAAGTCACCGATCTCCAATTTGAATGGGGGTATCGTGTCGTCGGGATCTTTGACTTGAGCATTATAGTCAGTTACTAGTGGTATCCTACTTTAGCAGAAGATATTTTCCCTGTCGAAGCTTAGCGTGATAAAATGTGTAGTAAGCTATAATAGTTGCTAAACCTTAATTTATAGATTCACTTTATTTCTATGTTGTTATATTTTTCAATTGGTTTTGAGTAAAAGCATTATTTGACAAAAATAGCTTGGCTTTTCTTAAAAGGTCACGACCTCCGACCCCGGGCCTCTGACATAGATAATTCTCCAAAATCCACTCGGGCTCTATGTAACGGGGGATAACGACTTCGCCATGTAATAATCTATATATATTTCAATCTCAATATGGCGTGGAGAATATGTTGTGAACGTTCTAAGTCCCGTCAGCACGCCATCTATTGAAAATTACTCAACTAAATGTTGTTGCTATTTAATTCTTTACAGAAACTGTTACCATACCAATGCACATTTGCTGTTGTTTTCATCTTTGTAATCTCTTCTCAAGTAATAAATCGTTACAGTTAATGTTGTTTTCTTTAACTACAGTAAACTTGTAACATGACGCGCAACTACATACGCTATAGTTTGTGATCCGCCACGTGAACAGCCTGGGTGAAATATTTTTAAAATCACTCTATAAAAATAATAGAGGTAGTCTTACAACAAGCAGACTCTATTCAATGTGCACCCGATGATATTTCACTAGACCTGTTACGAGCATGGAGCCACAAAATCAAATATAAGGCACTTGCCGAAATTAACTGGCACAGAGTGGTCCATCCACGAATCCACGATTTTGAGCCCAATTTTTACCCGCTCGCATCAATGGGTTTCAGGCAGCTGTGAGATCGATTCAAACCTCAAGGTATGGTGGTTTCACTAGGCTCTGCACTCCACTTGAGTACCACGATTGGGTGTTCTGATAAGCTATTCCACAGCGCGTCTTTTGAGGTGGAAAACTGTCTTACTGTGATTAGAATGCTTAAAGTTCCGTTGTCCGGGGTGACCGTGCACTAGTGGTCTGGTGTAGAGTACGACAGTGGTCTTATGAATGACATCACGTATCCATAAGCAACGTGTACTGTCATCCACATATGTCCCTTCTCTCCCGTAATTTATACTCATAAATTCATTCATTTTTGTATAGTTACACATATTCTGACATCTATATGTATATATGTAGGTATATGTGTTTGTGTATATACCTACGCATGTATGTATGTATGTGTGTACGTATGTATGTACGTTTCAACCCTCAAACACCTAGTAGAGTCTTGCTCAGATTTTTAAAGCCTAAGGAGTAAGCTACTGATTGGCAGCATTACATGCACGACAACATATCGAAAAGTCCCTCCGTCTTATTAAAGGAGAGTGGCAGACTTGAAAACGTCCTTCACGAAGAACCTGCTGATCGATTACAGGGCTCTCGTGAGTTTTGGCTCAAATGTTTTGTCCACTGGGCCCAACCACGAGGCCTGGGGTCGTCTGATACACGGCAAAGACATCAGATCACCTGCACCCTTTTTAAGTATGTACGTATAAGCATGTGCGATCACTCCCCTGGTAAACAGACAGTTTCATGTGTAAATATTTTCTAGCTCAGTGTAGTCCTGTCACTTGTCATAATATATGAAATTGTATCTCACCTGCACGTTGGTTGTTTCAGTGTAAACTAGCTTCGGGAGCCTCGCATTCAGCACTATACATGGATGCCGTGAGTGTGTTTACAATTAATCATATAATTAATTACTAAAGAAACACAGATAATAACTATCTCCACGATGCGCAGAAGGAATTATAATTTTCGGAAATACGAGCACTGAGAAATGACAAACAGGTATGCGTGCGTGTGATCGTTCATACCAAGTGACGAGCGAAAGACGTAACGAGGGACAAGATTTGATATGAAATCAAATTTAGCCATACTGCTTCCATAAAACAGGGTTTTTCATTTTGATTAAAATTAGTTAGCCGTTACACATGAAAACTGACTCTATATATTGTACAGTTTTAATTAGTGAATCTACTACGACACTGAGACTATTGGTAGAAGTGAAGGCGTATAATGCAGTCTTCAGCAGTAGATGGAGATGGGTTATTTTCATTATTGTATCGCACTCTTAGAACATGACCCGGGGAGATGATTTTGTGTACTTTCCTGAAGAGGACTAAATTATGTAACATTAGGTAATTCGGTAGAGTTTATTGTAATCCCTGTAGCTCTCATAAAACTACTATTGGTCTGAGTTGACTATTCTAGGGGTTTCACTCAGTGTAATTTCCTCGCGAGGTATCCACATTGCACGGTTACAGATCTACGTTGTTTGTCACTCGTAATTATTTTGGAGCCAACTTTGATCACGGAGGAAGCAGATGATGGCGAAAACAGCGACTTCGCTGTCCACGTCCTCTCTGGTCGGATATATTTTTATGTTAAAATTTCTCAGGTCGAATTCATTTCTGCACTAGTTTAAGTCACAATCTAACTGGCTGCTGCATTATCTAGTGATGGCATTGTCGCATGATTTTGGCTACCGGGAGAAAAGGATACAAGAATTCTGTCACAGGATTGAGGGGCAACTCACAAGGGCTCCGACACTTCTTGTAGCTAAGGGCCCATACCGGCACTGTGGTAGCGATTTCAAATTATAACCAGATCTGTACTGCAGAGACTTGAGCATTAATTGCTTGGGCTTAGAACAAATAAATAAACTGATGTAATATATTGTCTATTTCCACTGAACTAAAGGCAAACGGTAAGATCTAAAGACACGGGAATAAGAAAACAAAAAGATGCATAAGTTAAAGCTACCATCAGTCCAACGTTTCAAGAAAACATTATCCGCCTCTCCACTTTCCCATCCTGGTATTACGTAGACGCAAAGTGTTTCAAATACCATGTAAAGGAGCCCTACCCCCGACATTTCGATAATTATTGTTGAAGCCAAGCCCATCGAGGTGTTGAACGCACGCCTATCCCCGATTCATCGGATCTATTTGTTGTTTGATCGCTGGAATGCATTATAAATTGTTTGTGGGTATCCCTCCGGCTCGACCTACATTCTAACAAGCAGCACGGTCGTTTCAACCAAGCGTCAGTAAGACCGTGGGATGCTTCAGTCGTCAGACTGTTTTTGAAATGTTCGAGTATTAGTGACTGAACACGAGCAAGCTGTTGGGTACGTAGATTTACTTACTGGTTATTCTTCAAATACCACTCTTTTGGAAAATGCACAGTTGGTGTAGTAACTGCTTGGAACTTGTTTACAGGTTTTAAGACGTCAGGTGGGCGTGTCTTCAACAGGTGAACTTATTTAAGGCGTTTAATCTTTAGTTAAGAAGAGTATCTTCAATGTGTACCTTGCAAATTACAAAATTTACAAATTATTTAAAACAAACTATGAAACATAATTTTACTTTATTTATTTGAGCCTTTCTATAGATAAAAGGTCCCTATTCCCTCAGTTTAAATGTGGAGCCTTGCCTCTGAAAGTGGAATTAAAGTTCAGTTTTGGTATTTTCATTCCTGTTGAAAAGCGCTTGGAATGTTTGGTTTTTGTATTTTCCTAAGCGAAACACATTTTCTTTGAACTTGTGTTCTCAATAGAGATTCCGGGATGGCGTTGTTTGCAGCGGTCGGGTTTGTTTGTCTTATCTTTTGTGAATTACGTATCCAGAAAAAGTTTGATTTCTTGATGAGAAATAACTCTGTGAGTAAACTAGCTTTTTAGTTTTATACACAACGCATTTCTTAAGTGAAATGTTGTTAACTATGGCTTGTGAGTTTTATCAGTCATTTTTGTTGTTTACTTTGTATGATTTATCTTAAACATTGTCACTTACAATCCCAGTTGTCAATGAATAGCAAGTGCTACATGTTATTTAATAAATAAATCAATAAATGATAACTGATTGGTTGATTGAGTGATTGATTGGTTGAGTGATACACTTTTCAGACTGGAAAGGTGATAAAGTAATGTTGTTTTTCGCTCAAGTTTCTAATAACCGACACATATTAACTGAATATGAGATGTCAAAAGATGTCGCTCAAAATGACAGAGGAATGGATCTTTGGCTATGTGCATATTTTTATAGGGTAAGACAAAGTGTTGAAATTCGCTCACGACTGTGACAACGCAATCAGGGGATGATCTCGGATTGATTGAGGGCAACCACAATTTTCAAAGGAAGTGTCTGTGGAATACTGACGACAATTTTGCCGTGACTGGTATCTAAGGGACGTTTGTTGGGACATGTATGGGCTTTGGTTGAATTGACTTGGCCACTATTAGAGTGCACCATTTTGCTCATGTTGTTTACAGAAGCCTGCTCAATTCTCCAGTTAGGTGGCTATAAAGCACGCAATTAATGAGGCATCCCATGAACCTAGCAAGCGCGCTATTGTGATTTCCTGTTTAAAATTGCAATTCTCCTTGTTCAGCTTGCTAAAAACGGAATTTAAATTACTGCTGACGCATTCCCACCACATCGGCCTACCTTTAGGTTAGTCAAATAACTTCGCAAAATTGGCTAAAAAGAACTTTCTTACCAAGACTTGAAACGGCCAACAGGTGGTCATAAAGTAGTCGAATCCGCAAAAAACGAATGGTGCAGCCGCATCCTCGCCATATAACCAAGGAGTGTACTTACATGTAGAATAGGAGAATTTACTCCGCCATCTTGCCATTCGCCGCAATGGTTATCGGTCGAAAAACTAGCGCCCAAAGCGGCGAATAAGCAACACTAATTTAGCGGCGCTGTCCGAACCATGTAAACACTGATAAATTCATACTTTAATGACTTTCGACGAGCATAAAATTACTATGTGATTGAAAATGGGAAAATACGTAAACTAACTTCCAATTATAATCGAAAGAGAATGAAAATGTGTATTTTAATCAATATTAAATTACGGTTGTTTTCATTCACTTGAAAGCTCCCTTCAAAACCCATCATGGTTTTGCTTCTAAAAAGGCAAATTACCGTTCCTTATAACATTTCATACCTTCATGGACTATATAATTTCAGTAATTGCTCCTGGGGGTTCAGGAGGAGTTGTTCCCATGTGCCAGCAAAGGGGTACATGGGGTGAGTGCAAACCAGGTGGGCGCCAAATGGGTGTTGACCCCCTCCCATTGGGTACATGAAAGGAGTGCTAAATAGGTAAAAACCAATGGGGTATGCCACATGAGTGTTGAGCCCCAACCATCGTCACAAATTTTGGTTGTTCTCCTGACCACTGACAACATGTCCTGATCTTGATGACAATATTTGGCCTCATTATGTGCCCCAATACCATCCTGGAAGTTTCCAACTTTTTATTATAAAGTGTTCCCAGATCACTGCTCGTTTCATGTCCACCCAACAATTTTGAATAAGTTCCCGGAATACACCAGGATGCTACCAGTGCAGACAATTGGTTTGTGCAGTAGGTGTAACACAAATAAGAAGAAGAAAGTAAGATAATTCATAACTACAACAGCACTGTATTCCATTCTGAAGCTCCTTCACATACATGTACAATTTTAGTAGACGTACATTGACAACAAAGTATCTGCAGAAGGCAGAGCGTAGCCTACAATGCAGACGACAGCGACGCCGGGACTGCTATCGACTTGTTAGTCAGGTTCACAATGTCCAAATTTTGACATTCGTTGAAATTTTTTGGGGAAAGTGGAAACTATACATTTTTGGAAACCTCATGGAATGACGAATCAGAAAATAAATGATTCAAGTTTTTCGGTGACCATCTTGGCGGCCATCTTGGATTTTCAAAAATGGCGCCGGTAAAATGGATTTTGCCCAATATATCCGCCCTTGGGTCACTGAGAATGGCTACACCTGCAGTTCTGAGGTCAATGAATTGGAAATTTTAATTTTATTGGTGGTCATCTTGGTGGCCATCTTGAAATTGCAAAAATGGCGTCCATAAAATACATGTTGCTCAGTATTTCTGCTCTTGGGTCACTTAGAATTTTAGTTTTATTGGCTGCACCCACATTTTGTGGGGTAAGGAAATGAAAAACACTATTTTTAAAATGATGCATATAATCTAAATGCTTTTAATAGCAGATACGAACCCCCAGAATAATTAAACGAATCACAGAAACGAAGATGAACCTATATTTACAGTGTATACCTATTTCTTTTTGAAAAGACATTTGAGACGTATCTTTTGAAGATTTCGTTATTATTCACTGTTCACTTTGAAATCTAGTTCTCCGCTACTTAATGGAAATGCATTTTGCCTATGGCAGTCGGATAGAGATAATTTTGGCAGTAACCAGGCTGAGGATCAATGACGAGAACAACATGAGTTGCACCCTGCTGGGCAAATCGACCACAAACATGCTATCGGCCACAATGAATTCACCCAAACACCAAGAGCAATCTTTGCTGCCAGTGGGGCAATGCTGTCATGCACAGACAAATCGAATCGAATCCACCTTCTGCACAAACTATCCGAAGCAGACGTCTGAGAACAGGACATTCCTCAACCTGCAAGATGTTTTAGATCCATAAAACATGTAAACAACATCCATTGAGTGTGTTCACCCAAGCCACAAAACTGCACGTGTGGATAGCAAGGAATTGATGTTCTTAACGAAAGGTTATGACGATATCATTCTGTTTTTTGATACCCACAAAGACAACTCTTTGAAATAAGCCACAAGAGAAAAAAGGAGGCAGAGAAAGGGTCAAGTACAGTATCAGATAAGAGATGAGACGTTCATACAGAATATCCCAATGATCCGTTTCATTCTCTCCCATGACCAAAAAGGGCTCAAATTACTGAATATCTGTCTCCAAAGACACTTGCATATAATCAAGACTCTGCCAAGATAGCCATTACTTCAGCTTCAGGATGCACAGAGAGCAACCGACGTGATGTACGCTTTGAAGAAAACGATCAGGAAAAAGCAGAGATATTGTTAATACACTGTACATCATGCAGTTCTGGCATCACATCAAAAGGTCCCTGACTCTCAGCTGATGTTTTTTTTTCACCTGACATAGATTTACTGGTACTCGTCATTGCCTATTATGAATGACTTCTCAGAAATACTTCATGGCATCTGGGATTGTGAACGTGAATCCAATATGGACATCATTAGGTGCTGTCTGGGCAAGGCTCTTCCTGCTTTCCATGCTTTTACATGGGCAGACAACACTGATCCATTCTGTAGGTTGAATATATATTTGAGGGCAAACACCGATGAGATCAATGCACAGCAGACTTTCTGTACTGCATGTGAAGTAACAAGTGAACCTCTTTTCACATTAGCCCCTTTCACATGTGCATACTAACCACAGGGTATAGACACAAATAGCATTCCAGAGCCGAGATGATACCTCTTCTGTAAACATATGGCTGACAGCCACAAACGTCCACCAACCATTGGTACTTTGAAACAGCATGTGCTGAGGGTGTTTATTCAAGCCAGAGTGTGGGACCAGGCAGTCATTGCTCGACAGGAGTTCCTTGACCCATGGCAGATTGAATTTACAAGGACAAAGATGACCAGCTGAGATGGTTAAATGCCAGTGCAAAAACAATTCCTCTTCCCAAAGATGCTCTCGCGGATAAAAGGAGCTATCTTACACAGATCTATATCAGTATAGTGCAGAATGTCAGAATGGTGATGATGATGTGATTCCTGGTGACAGTAATGGCTATAGTAATGATCTATACACTGATTTCAAAATTTTAAAAGACTATTGACACTACAAAAAACATACTTTCGTGTTCTTAAAACGTAAATAAGTTGTTTAGGTACTGGTTTAGTTTTAAGTGTCTTGAAGGAAACAAGCTCCAAACAAAATATACAAGAGAGTTAGTCGGTGGGCCAGATTTTGTAGGGCCTCTAGAAAATGTTTTTTTGTGAGTACTTTAGGGGGGCAATTTTATTTTGGTGTTTTTTAATTCATTTATTAGAGTGTTTTCAAAATCTAAAAAGTTCCCACATATAAAGTTGCACATTTTTGAGAAATTTGAGTTTGAAGTTACATAATAATCACCAAGGAGCTTAGTAAACTTATATTTGTAAAAACAACAGTTTTGGTGACTTTTTTGTAAAACAAGTAATATGGTCCCATCAGTGCCATTGTATTGAACAATATTACACTCACATTACACGTTTCACTATTGTAAATTAATTGTAAACAGTGAAATTTTAAAAACGTAAAGAGACACCTAGTGGCAAAAATGCAAACTAAGTCTGAATGTTACTAGGAAGTTATTCTGGCATTGTCAGGCAACAAAAAATAACACAAAACACTTGAGACTGGGCAAAATTTGTGCCTCAATGACTAAAACATTGACTAATGGTGTAAAATACAGCTTGTTTGCATTATGCACCAGAAATACGTTATAGTACAAAAACAATATACCGGAAGTTGAATGATCTCTGTGAATGTGCACAAAGACTGTATGAAAACAATAGATTATTCTGACAGCGTTTATCAAGCAGTATGAGACAAATTCATGACAATGATCAAAGTATGCACTTTCTAAGACTTAATCAACAAATAAAATTAACTTTTTGATACAAAAAAGGAAATAACGGGGTTGGAGGTCTATTTAGGGTTGACTTGTCAAAGAACTATCCAATATTATGCAGTCAGTGTTGCTGATGTTACTACAGTTGTCACAGCTGCACATTTCTGTACAGTTTGACCCAGCATTGCAGCACAAACTCAGTTTCCCAGCACACATGTTCTTTTTGCACTTGCAGCGTTCAACGTTTAGTACTGTCAATGGAGATGCGGTCATTGCCATACATATTAACTGCAAAGCTCCACCGCCAAGGAACCAACAATGGTCGATTAGAGAGGGTACAGCACTGCACACTGGTGATTAGCTCGCAGGCAATGAAGGGTCAAACACTAAGTCCTTCCTTGGAGGCGGGCACTATTTGGGCAAACGTTTGATTCAAAATATGTTATAATGGGCTGTGTTAATTAGAGTCAGCAAGTGAATTATTGAACACTAGCCTCAATTCACTTTCGTATCTCTTAGTCGGGCACAAACTACAACAGTGAGTAGCTTCAACAATATTTCTTAAGATTGCCTGTCCAAATAACTTCATGCACACCAGCTTTCTGAAGAACAGCTTCAAAGTCTTGCTTTAGTTTTGAAAGGCAAATGACATCTCCTTGTGTTAGAAGCTTCGATTCAATGAACTCCAAACAAAACTGTAGAAAAACATCTCTGAAAACTGTGAATTCGTCACTCTTCACAATCGTTGTCTTTCTATTTTTTATAGCATGATGATCTGTGGTACTTGGCTTCTAAGACACAAGGTCTTTATCTTTGAATTTCATTTGTATATTCAGGGCTCTGGACTGAGCTGTTGCTTGCGATACAAGTCCAACTGAAAAAAACCCGAACTGTTAACACTAATTTAACATTCAACTATGAGTGAGTTGGCATGCAACTTTTTCAGACGGACTTATCAGGAACTGATCCACCACCAGCCTAACAAATTTACATGCCGTCTGATCTGTAGCCTAATAATGTTGATCGTCTAATAATTAGATCAGTTGATGCAACTGAAAATAAATCAGCTGATATACCAGTGCAGTGATTGAAATTTAATTTTTTTAAATCAGATGCTCAAACCATAGTCAATCGATTTACACTTAAGGTAATCGACGTTTGACGAAATGGACAGTGGCTTCCATCGTCCTCAAATTTCGACGGCGACGATGGCCACTTAGGCACTTTAATTTAATTATCATTGCAGCTACCTAAGTAATTAATGTTTACAAAAAATTGAGACTACGGCAGGGGATGACGGCCACTTGGGCATGTTGTTTGCAACCATCTACTCCATTTAACCTTCTCAAAAATTTTTGACTTAAAGTGCTTTAAAATCACACCCACAGTATAACGCCATAGGATTATCCCTTAGCGCAAGCAGTGTCGATGTGGCAACTGAATGGAGTGTTCGAAAAACAGGATTGCAGGAGTATTTGTTTAAACTGGGAACAAATGAAAACATTAACGACCTCCTCAGAGGCATCTCTCTACGCGGTACTTCTAAACTTATAGGAACATAATTTGCCGAAAAGTATCCGGCATATGAAGTACCTATGGTATGATCATCGTCTCTACTGGGTCAGCAGTATTGTCTAAGGCCTAGGCAGCCAAGGGGCTGAACAAGTTAAAAAACAACTGGTGATAATACTGAAACACACATGGAAAACACCAAGATGTATTTTTAAAAAACACGTACCTGTTTTTGAAAGCTATACTTCTTTCTCTTTCTTGAAATGTGGCCCATAATGTACTTTTCCTGCTAACAAATGATGCACTCATGTTTCAGAATGTTCCTATCTTGTTCAGGTTAATTGGGTGTTTCAGATTTTGGAAGTGATTGATTTTCTTGGGAAATCTTGGATAACATCTGTATCACTTTCAGCAACTTCAGCTTTAGTACTACTGTTGGTGCCTTGAAACGTTGCTATGCCGTTCTATGTCCTTTCAATTTTCTGGTCTGACACTTGGTATTCTAGTCTATAGCACTCAGCAGTATACTGTGTAGGCTACCAGGGCATGCAGCTGTTTTCTGCACAAACGTTTGTGACACCTCTTCTTCTTTTTGATCTACTGATCTACAGAGTTCCACAGTCAATCAGCTTTCGTCAGGAAGCTTTCCTAAGCTTCTTTAGGCTCTGACATCACAATTTTGTGCTGTTTGATAAACCTTGAATTATACAGGCATCACACTCCATGGGAGCAGCCATATTGAAGTAACTAAGCACAACAATACAATCTGGCTCTCTGATTGGTCAATTCAATAGAAAAGCGCCATCAAGTGGCAGGAATGTGCATCATATTTTGTGCAACAAAAACACGTTTTTTAAAAAAAATGTGCAAGTGTAGACGTGGGAACTTTTTGGAATTTGATTTATGGGTATATTATCTAGCCACATAGAAAAAACTAGGTTGCCCCCCCAAAGTACTCACAAGGATGAACGCTATGAGATCTGGCCCACCGACTAAGTAAGATAGTGATCATATGTCTCGGATTACATGAAGAATGCATTTAGAAAGTGTGGCTGCTGATAAATGGGGTTTTGACTATTTTTATCATTTAATAATCAGATTTCTTGACCACAAAAATGTGGGTGCAGCCATTAAGACTAACATTCTAAGTGACCCAAGAGCAAAGATACTAAGGAAAATGTATTTTCCGGGCGCCATTTTTAAAAAATGCAAGATGGCCGCCAAGATGGCGCCCAAAAATTTAAATTTCCAATTCCTTGACCTGAGAAATGCAGGTGTACCCATAAAAACCAACATTCTAAGTGACCCAAAAGTGGAGATGTTGGGCAAAATCCATTTTACCGGGGCCATTTTTGAAAATCTAAGATGGCCGCCAAGATGGCTGCCAAAATGGAATCAATTATTTTCTGATTTTTCATTCCATGAGGTTTTCAAAAATGTATAGTTCTCACTTTCCCCAAAAAATTCCAACAAAGTTACACAACAAACCTGTCTATGTCATCCAACCGTGAACAGAACACACAAAATGAAGGACAATATGTACATATTATTGAATAACAAATCGTCTATACCTTTCTGGATCTTTAGGGGGGTTTTTGTGGAGAAATTAGCGCATTTTATCGCACTGCAATTAATGCGCTCTACCTTTTTGGTCTCGCACTTCGCACGTGACCGTTGGTTATTCACCACTTGGCGGCAAACTCACAAGTGAGCTCTCCTATTGCACTACACTCCTTGATATAACTACGCCAAATTTCATCATGAATCGTCAAGTGGTTGTTGAGACAAAGGAAACAACGACGGACCACGGGCGACGGATGGAATGCCGACTATAAGCGACCATAATTTCCGTGGGCGCATAAAATCGTTGATACAGAACCCAATCTGCTAACTTCTGTTCAACTAAGCGAGCGTACTGCAGTCTTGTTGACTAATATTCAGTAACAAGTAACACTCACCCATTGTTTATAGTCGCAACTAGGGAACCTCCACAGAGCACTAGCTAATTCCAAATTGCAATATGGAATAATAGAAGTCAGCTGCGGCGAATCTTTCGGTTGAGGCCTTTACTAAACTGCATGTCTTATCACGCGCAACAACAGAGAGCTCCACCCACAACATGAAGTAAACAACGTTTTTTAAAGATGTATCTTTAAAAGTTTCCACATTTACATAGGATGGTTTATAATGAGAAAATTGTCACTTTTTAAAGCAATTTAATGCATTAAGAACAGTCTTTATCCTAGGCAACGCACGTGAGAGCTCTACCCCTACTGTAATTCCAGCCTGTTCTGCGTACGTGAATTCCCCATACAGTTTGGGTACTTCACGGCCAACTTACATTTTACGTAAACGCCTTACGAGATGGTTACTGTTTGGACATCATCACATTGTTGTGTCCACAACTGTTCTTCACGTGAACTCTACAGGAACCAGTAGGGAGGCGAAGTAGGCTGCTGAACGCGTGTTACGACGGAGGCGCACGCTGCGGCCGTGGAGAGGGATAATTTCAGTTGATACCTTTTTCCTGGTTGTTTCAGATAAACTGAAGATTCACAAACATGGCTTTCTTCAAAAACGTGTTTGAAGAAGTAAAGGACAGACTGGGCTTCGATTCCGGTGAGTCACCATTAGCGGATTTAGAGGGCGCCAAGGGGGCCACGGCCCCCTTTAAAACTCCCCATATTCCATTTGGCAATTCGGAGTCTGAATGTCTGACGGCAGAATCCTGGTTAATATTCTGTCCTGGATCCGCCCCTGGTCACGATGTGGGGACCTTCGCCTTGCAAATTCAAATCTAATGAGAGCTAAAAGCACCCCGATCAGCCTATTTAAACTTCCGACACTACATGATATCAGGGTCGAATAAACATTTTTCTGAAACGCTCTATAAGGGCCTTTCATACTAACGTCGACGCGTCGATGGCTTGCGGAGTTGCGGTCAGTATGAACGCATAACTCCAGTCCTGGATCACAGTTAACAGCTCCAGTTAACATCGCAGTTAACAGGTGGATTTAATAGCACAGCGTCGACGCTGCGGTGCAGTATGAACGCTTCGGTCCAATCGAAGTTATCGCCAGGTGCCACTGTTATCGTCAACAGTTACAGGGTAGTGTCGTCACTGATAGCTGCTTATATTTTCGTCTACTAACAACTAATCGATTTAAAAATAAGTTTAATGTCATTTAGCACATGTAAAGGTTCTCAAATTGTCTCACTGAAAAAAATCTTAGCGTGCAGCGCTACCTTGCGATAACTTCGATGACGACAGCGTCACCAACCTTTTACTTCGATGTTCATTAACTACCGAAACCAGTATGAACGGTCCAGTTAAATGCGCTCATTACGTCGACGCTCCGCTCAGACCGGAGCTAAGTCAATATGAAGGGTCTAATGACAGAGATATTCATGGAAAAGAAAAAGTAAACAAACAGCAGCTTACGATTATTTTTTAACTCTGTATAAAGTTTCGCGTGATATTTTGTCACCGAATTGATCGTTAGACTTTGATCGTATCCGCTGAATGATTTAACCCCCCCCACACACACGCACGCACGCACGAACGTACACACACACACACCCACACACACTTCTGCAAATTAATTCGCTTAATTTCCAACTTTCCAACTTTAAGGTTTTGTAACAGTTTAGAACTATTCTCGAGTTAAGGTTAATTGTTGTCGTTTTATTCAGTTTTAGGTACTCAAGAGTATTTTCCCCATGGGCTTAACGAACAATAAATTCGTATACAAATAGGTCGTGTATCCCGTCAGGAGTGGCTTGCAGCTCAAAATTCCCATCACGTTAAAATTTAACGGTTACGTAATATATCTACAGCACTATTGTTCAGCAAGGACTACTCGAGGTGCAATTGCGTGGTATCATGTAATCCATAAAACTTTATGTGCAAGGATTTGACAACAACAAAACTTACCGTACGCGTCACTCGTGATTACACCATTAAACGAAAGAAACGATTAATCAAGTCTACATTGATAATATGCCCTCGCTAAAAATCTAATTATGAAGGATAATAACTGTCAAGTCCTCTTGTCTACCGCTGACACCTAGAGAGAATAGATATATATTTGAAATCGCTTGTCCATTCAGATATGCTTGTAATTAATTTGTAAATCAAAAGACAGGCATACACACGTCCGTGATGACACGGCCGCACAATATCCTTGTTATGCAATGGTGAAGCAAGGAAGAATAATTTTCCATGTTTTACTCGTAAAATAGCTGCCTTACTTCCTCATTGAACTTTGGGCACTAGCACCAGGAATTACCATAGTTATTTCGCTGCGGAAAACTCGTCGGTACATGTATATTATAGGTATAGAGTGTGTTCCAAGAAAACTGTCTTAGCTAAGACAAATATTAAATTTTAGCCAATTTTAAAGTAATATTTAAATTTGTCCTTTCAAAGAAAGTGATTTTAACTTAAACTTAATTTTTTACTTAGGTTTTTCTCAAATTTGACTAACTCAGCGTATGTGGAAGTTTCAAATTTGGAGGCTGAGACAAATTTTAGACTTAAGTTAAAAATGAACTTACATGTGAGTCTCTTGCAACGGGCCCCTAATCTTCAATCTAGGTTCCTAGCTTCAATATACTTTCATCTACTCATTGGTGCTGCTGGTTGCCAAATACAAAATTAAATACTAAACAAAATTAAATCTAAGAAGAAGCTAAAAAGCACACGAATAGTCGCGAGTGTTTTTACTTTGATAGTAATTGAACACTGACGAAAATTAGAATGAACACATGCTAAAATACGCGAAATGAATGTTTATGACAGTAACTTCGGCGACCTCTACTGGCCAACGAGTGACTCATTGTTACGGCGAACAAGAGTCCTACTCCTAAGCGAACTTGGAAAAAACAGATAGAATTTACAATTCCAAGAAATGGAAATATAGTGTAATGAAAACCTTTAAATTTCACGGATATTTTATTGGTGTGGTTCAATTTTACGCACATTTTTTTAGACAAATGTAACGCCCACGGTTAGTGTCGTCTATTAAAGGCAATTCCAAATTCTTGAACCACTTGCCGCAAAGACGTCGCACGTCTTGGAGTCTAGTGGTAGTCGGCTTCTACTCTGTTATGCTCATGGCCGTCCGATATTCATATGTGTATCCTCCTTCATATATGCAAAAAGTTTTCCGGTTCAAAAAAGAAACATCTACCCGTTTTTGTTTTGCAAAAACCCCGCTTGACTCATCAGCAACAGATTTGGTAAATTCGCATCGTTGTCACGCAACGTTTACCACGACTCGTGATATGCGAACAAATCTCTTGGGCTCCGCCCTCGTTTATATCGTCTTGCATAGCACCGCTCTCGACATAATCAGCGCAGTTATCATCTCGTACGTTGTATAACATTGTGGCCGCGGTGTAGTCAGTCTACTGGACATGACGCCAGTGATTTCTTTGGTTGTAAAGGTGTTGAACATTCTTATCATGACATCTTCGGGAGCAGTTGTACTCTTGCGTGGTGTATAATGACCATCTTACAGGTGTGAATACAAAGGTGTGTAAACATGCCTTGCCAGTAGCAGAGTAGCACTCCCACTACACATAAGCCCGGTAATTGGAGTTGCATAAGCCATTCTTGAATAAGATAGATATCCAAAGGGAAGGGCATGTGAAGAATGGCCCTCTTTACGTCGTTTAAACAGATAGAGAGGTGGAAGATATTTACTAGTATAGGAGTTGTTCATGTGCGATGGTCCACATTTATTGCGCCATTGGTTGTCCCAATAGTTCCTATACTTATCAACCTGTCTCCTTTGTGGTATGCAATTGCAAGTGATCGTTGAGAAATTACAGTTGGCTGAATACTGTTTCTAATCCTGGGGCACGTTCCAAGAAAACTAACATAGACAAGACAAATCTTAAATCCCAGCCAATATTAGGAAAAAAATTAAATTCGTCTCAAGTCCGTTCAAGAAAGCGATCTTCAGTGTTTGACTTTGTCTGAATTTTGACTAACTTACCGGTTGTGGAAGTTTCAAAGTTTGGAAGTTGAGACAAATCTTAGACTTAAGTCAAAAATGAATGTAACGGGCTCCTGACCTTAAAGTTTTTATGAAGGCATCATATAGGATCTTCTTGTCAATGCAATGAGGAGTAATATGAAAATAGTTCGCGTGCTATTCATTGTTAGTAATTAGATGTGAAATTATCTACCATTTTCACGAAAGTCGCTCTTGTCGCCTAGCAACTGTACACGGTAGGGTTGGCAAACGTAGTAAATGGATATCTGCAGGTCAAATAGGCAGGCCGAGCTGTCAATTTTTTATTTTATTTTCATTTATTGTAAAATGAGTCTGGCCTCTTCAGTGATAGCACCGCTTTCCAAGAGGGCCCTCAACAACAAAATATAAAACAGTAAGTTAATACAATAAATAAGTAAAACAATGATTAAATACATGTAATAAATATACAATTAAAACAGGTTGAGAATTCAGATAATAAATAAATGTCGAGGACGATGAAAATTTAATTAAGAGAAGTGAAATAAATAGATGACACTAAATAGCGAGAGTATTTACAATAGTGGAAATGACGTCAATTAAGACAAGAACGATGTAAGAATGGTTAAGTAAATTACAGACACTTTTAATACTAAGTTTGAAAGTATTAATTGTAGCCTTAAAAATAGGTGTGCACTGAAAAAACGCGGAATTATACGCCAACATAGAGAAAAACGTACCTGAGATAGACCCTTTTAATGAGGATCAGAACTTTGTAGTGACAAGGAATCTATTATAAATAAACATATGACATCCTGAATGGTGCACACCATTGTAAACAAAATTGAAATAGTTTTCCAATTCTCTGCCGGGGTCTCCAGGCCAAGTCGACTTCCAACACTGTGGTCTATTTATTAGAGTACGTACGAATTGCTGTTACACTAACTTTCGGGAATAAAAATTTGATGTGTTGGAAAATAGTGAACTCGTAAGAATAACAGCATCTGGTATATTATTGTAATTGTTTCCTCAGCTCAAATAATCGTCTACAAGTACAGTGTAACTTCATTTTTTCGTTTCCGTGGAATTAGCTTATAAGCCAGAGTCGAGTAGTTTATGTAGTCCTCGGGCCGAATGTTTTGATGTTACTATTATTGAAAATGTTTTGTCATTTCTAAGGCTAATTCAACATAGGTCACAAGTTTTCTCTCACTAATATGAACTGTTGTCAACGGTTGTCGTAGTCGTCATCACTGTGGTTTGAAATCACTCCTCTCAAGTATTGTCTCCTGCGCACGCGTTTTGCTACAAAATGCACCAGCCGCCAGACGAATCCTGAATTATCAGTTTCGTCATCCGCCACCTATAACTTTCGTCTATCAAGGAAAAGTTTGATGCCTGTTCAATGTGTTAGGTACATTTGTAAAGACAGACCACGGAGCGTTTCGCTCCGAAGATGGCGAAAAACACCTGACCACATTTCATTTTCTTGAGGCTAAACAATTTCTAAGCTACATGTAGTTTAGTTTGTTCTTGGGTCCCGCCTGATGGTCCTGATACTTTAGTGGACTAGAGCGTCTGCACAGTTAGCAGATGAGTCCCGTTTGGGACAAAGGTCGTTTCAGACTTAACTATAGCACAAGTGATGTGACCATATGGCGCGTAAGAAGACTAATACTTCTTTCTAACACCACATGGAGGCGCTGATTCATAAAAACACAATTGAAGTAGGATGGCACTGAGTTCTATCATCACCACAGTGATTTTCATTCTTACTGTATCTTGCTGCATACGTATCAGAGCAACTGACGCACACCTGGTTTACATCTGTTCAGTGAGCCACTTACCACCGATCAACACGGCAAGAAGCAACCTTTTTAAGCTTATCCCACACCTTGTTTAGTGGCCTCCATCGTATATCAAAATATAGGCTGTTCCAACTCAGAACATTGTTTGAACGAAAGGAGATGAGGGAATATAAGAATATGTTTTGTATTTATGTGTCATTATTATTAGTACGTTAACAACTTTTTAAGTCGAAAGTCTACGTTTAATAAAGGTACATTCATGGCAAAGAAACCCACGATCGATTTTGAGGAAGCTTTTTTAAATGAAAACGTCACCAGTTACCTCCAAAACGCTGTTAGGAATATACGATTAGCCTTTTCGTTTGATTTCTATGACAATTAACTAGCAAATCGTAAGGTATCACTGTAAAAAATAGAAGTCGTATTTGTCTTTGCTACATTGTGCAAAATCTTAGGCCTTTATATCGAAAGTCCTAACAGCGTTTTTGAGACTGATGAATACATATTTAGTTTGGAAAGGTTCAGCAAAATCTAATAAGCCGTTTTTGAGAACTAGTGTTCCTAAGTTCAAATTAAGTCGATTTGGCGAAGCCGAGAAAAAGCCGGTTATGTGGCGAGACGTGAAAATCTCAAGGACGAGTCAATAACTTCGGTTAATTATTAGGAGAACACTTGTTTTTTTTGGTCAATATAACCTATACGCCCCTTAGCCACGTCCATTATTTCAACATTCAAGCGCAATGTCATCTGAATTTGCAGTGCGTAATTAACTTAATTATCCAAAAAAATAATCTAAAATAGGTAGATCTTGTCACGGGTGGAGCCAGTAAATGAAGAGTGTCAAGTTGGTGCATTGTAGTCCACTTTAATGTAGGGCAACAGTTCATTGTTAGCCACACCACGCGCTGGGAACCTGATACGAAAACCCAAGTACGAAATGGATACAATAATCGGCTCGATGGTTAAAGCACGTCGTAAGCATGAGATCGAAACAGCGAAATATCAAATTACCAGGATTAAGGAATTTGGGCGAGCAGTTATTGAAATGTGGACAGCTGGCGAGTTTAAAACTTATTTTTCAGACCAAATCATGTCATAAATAATTCCAAACGTCGGTGCTCAGTTCGATTCACAACACCCGTGACAGATGCCCAAGCTTGCTTGAGGAGATCTAAAACGTATGAATTCAACGGCATGTTCAAGAACAATAACCGGCGAATCACAATTGTATCAGGCCTAAAATAAATGAATGTAGCAATCTGGAACTAATTTCGAATGGTGTGTAAGAATTCTAAAGTCCACCAGCCATGATGAGCGTGTGATTCCTTCCCATATGATTCCGAGAAATGTAGATGTGTTTNGTCCTAACGTAGGACATTTACTCCCGCAAGTCAACGATTAGGAGAAATATTGGAAATTTAAAACCTATCATTAGCACACAACATGCGTTTCCGTCAGTTTCAAGGAATCGCAAAAATAAATATGTTCTATATAAATGAGTGCAAGACGTGTTAAAGTGCGGTGACAGTTGCATTTAACGTCGCCAACGAAACAAACTAGTAGCCTGCAATACAGGCTTCAATTTCAAAAACTATGATCGTAACGTTTCTGTTATATTTCTCTTTAGCAAATTGCCTCTCATCTTGTTTCAGATGATGATGATGATGACGCCAAGGAGAAAACTCCACAGGTTGGACTTCCGGAAGCGCAAATTCACTTTTCGGCTGCAGTCGATGGGCCCGATGTACAACAAGGGGACAATACAGCACCTAATCCAAATGAAAAGGCAGACTGTCCAGCTTCATCAGGTGCGTCGGCAGGCGTAGATAGTCCTGCATTAAAAGGTGAGACTGATGTTGCGTGACCTAACCCTTTTATAAGCCACAAAACACCCCATGATACAAATCTCTAAACAACTTCACATGAGCCAGAACTTTGCAGAGAAGTTCCCGGCATAACTGGTAGCTCAGGGACTTTGGAAACCTCCAAAGAGTCTGGTGTAATGGGAGAGGACGGGCAGCAGCGATCATTTACGCTGTCTTAAGAAGGCAACCTACTATTTACAAAAATTTGACGGCACCGCAAATTAGGTCATTGCCCTTCCTTGTAAATAAAACACATGCCTAAAAATTTTAGGTGGTGCTGTCAAATTATCAGCTTCAAAATCATATGAGGAAGAGGTATCAACGATAGACACGGATGGAAGAGAAAATGAAGATAAATATACTTCCAAAAATTTTATTTCAGGACATATCGGTTTACCCGCTTTAAATGTTGGGATTGGTTCACAACACGACCAACAAGACAAGAGGGTGTCTTTAGACGTCGGTTTACCGGATGATAGCGCCGCCACAGGTTTTTCACTCAACACGGAAAAGGATGAAGCTAGACTAGAACAAAACACAAGTGCGGAAGGCCACACTGGTGCGTCATTGAGCGTTGGGATTCCAGCAACCAATGGTAAGTGTCTAGTAGACAATGGTGTGCATTTGCCAACAGTCCAGGGCGAGAATTCACCTGCCGCCAACTCACCTGAATCCACTGATTACCAAGACACAACATCTGATTCAGTTGGCGTTGAATTGGACCTGCCAGATCTTGCTTTGAACAAAAAAACACATGACAAGCAAATCGATGGTGTTCAAGGGTCTGTGAAAGTTGACTTATCGAATGAAAACGCTGAAATTGATACGCCAACCGTTGACAAAGACGTTGCAATCGGGAGTGAGGGAAGAAATCAAGAAGAGAGCGGTTTTGGTCTTTCCGGAAACATACCTGGACTAGGAATAACTGGTAAAACGGACATGCCAAATGTTGACAAAGACATCGGAAGTGAGGGAGGAAATGAAAAAGATAGTGGTTTTGGTATTTCCGGTGCAATAACAGGATTAGGAATAACTGCAGGAATTGACACGCCGAAGGTTGACTTTGCAAACGCGAGTGAGGGAAGAAACCAAGAAGAAAGTGGTTTTAGTCTTTCCAGTAATGTACCTGGACTTGGAATATCTAGTAAAACGGACACGCCAACTGTCGAAAAAGACATTGCAATCGGAAATGAAGGAAGGAAGGAAGATGAAAGCAGTTTTGGTCTCTCTGGTGGAATAGCCGGACTTGGAATATCGGCTGGAATTGACACTCCAAATGTTGACAATGACGCCGCAATTGGAAGTGAAGGAGAAAATGCTGAGGGAAGCGGTATTGGTCTTTCCGGTGGAAATGCCGGACTTGGACTATCTGGTAAAATTGACAAGCCAACTGTGGACGAAGATATTGCAATGGGAAGTGAAGGAGGGAATGAAGAAGAAAGCAGTTGTGGTCTTTCCGGTGGAATAGCCGGACTTGGAGTATCTGCTGGAATTGACACGCCAAATGTTGACAAAGAAGTGGGACTCGGAAGTGAGGGAGGAAATGCAAAGGAAAGGGGGTTTGGTCTTTCCGGTGGAATAGCCGGACTTGGAATATCTGCTGGAATTGACACGCCAACTGTGAACAAAGACAGTGCATTCGGGAGTGAGGGAAGAAACCAAGAAGAAAGCGGTTTTGGTCTTTCCGGTAATGTACCTGGACTTGGAATATCTGCTAAAATGGACATGCCAAATGTTGACAAAGACATCGGAATCGGGAGTGAGGGAGGAAAAAAAGATGATAGTGGTTTTGGTCTTTCCGGTGGAATAGCCGGACTTGGAATGTCTGCTGAAATTGACACGCCAACTGTTGACAAAGACAGTGCATTCGGGAGTGGGGGAAAAAACCAAGAAGAAAGCGGTTTTGGTCTTTCCAGTAATATACCTGCACTTGGGATATCTGGGAAAATTGACAAGCCAAGTGTGGACAAAGACATTGCAATCGGAAGTGAAGGAGCGAATGAAGAACAAGACAGTTATGGTATTTCTGGTGGAATAGCCGAACTTGGAATATCTGCTGGAATTGACACGCCAAATGTTGACAAAGACGTCGGACTCGGAAGTGAGGGAGGACATGTAAAGGAAATCGGGTTTGGTCTTTCCGGTGGAATAGCCGGACTTGGAATATCTGCTGGAATTGACACGCCAACTTTCGACAAAGACAGTGCATTCGGGAGTGAGGGAAAAAACCAAGAAGGAAGCGATTTTGGTCTTTCTGGTAATGTACCTGGATTTGGAATATCTGGTAAAACGGACATGCCAAATGTTGAAGAAGACATCGGAATCGGAAATGAGGGAGGAAATAAAGATGATAGTGGTTTTGGTCTTTCCGGTGGAATAGCAGGACTTGGAATATCTGCTGGAATTGACACGCCAACGGTGGACAAAGACAGTGCATTCGGGAGTGAAGGAAGAAACCTAGAAGAAAGCGGTTTTGGTCTTTTCGGTAATTTACCTGGACTTGGAATATCTGCTAAAACGGACATGCCAAATGTTGACAAAGACATCGGAATCGGGAGTGAGGGAGGAAAAAAAGATGATAGTGGTTTTGGTCTTTCCGGTGGAATAGCCGGACTTGGAATGTCTGCTGAAATTGACACGCCAACTGTTGACAAAGACAGTGCATTCGGGAGTGGGGGAAAAAACCAAGAAGAAAGCGGTTTTGGTCTTTCCAGTAATATACCTGCACTTGGGATATCTGGGAAAATTGACAAGCCAAGTGTGGACAAAGACATTGCAATCGGAAGTGAAGGAGCGAATGAAGAACAAGACAGTTATGGTATTTCTGGTGGAATAGCCGAACTTGGAATATCTGCTGGAATTGACACGCCAAATGTTGACAAAGACGTCGGACTCGGAAGTGAGGGAGGACATGTAAAGGAAATCGGGTTTGGTCTTTCCGGTGGAATAGCCGGACTTGGAATATCTGCTGGAATTGACACGCCAACTTTCGACAAAGACAGTGCATTCGGGAGTGAGGGAAAAAACCAAGAAGGAAGCGATTTTGGTCTTTCTGGTAATGTACCTGGATTTGGAATATCTGGTAAAACGGACATGCCAAATGTTGAAGAAGACATCGGAATCGGAAATGAGGGAGGAAATAAAGATGATAGTGGTTTTGGTCTTTCCGGTGGAATAGCAGGACTTGGAATATCTGCTGGAATTGACACGCCAACGGTGGACAAAGACAGTGCATTCGGGAGTGAAGGAAGAAACCTAGAAGAAAGCGGTTTTGGTCTTTTCGGTAATTTACCTGGACTTGGAATATCTGCTAAAACGGACATGCCAAATGTTGACAAAGACATCGGAATCGGGAGTGAGGGAGGAAAAAAAGATGATAGTGGTTTTGGTCTTTCCGGTGGAATAGCCGGACTTGGAATGTCTGCTGAAATTGACACGCCAACTGTTGACAAAGACAGTGCATTCGGGAGTGGGGGAAAAAACCAAGAAGAAAGCGGTTTTGGTCTTTCCAGTAATATACCTGCACTTGGGATATCTGGTAAAATTGACAAGCCAACTGTGGACAAAGACATTGCAATCGGAATTGAAGGAGGGAATGAAGAAGAAAGCAGTTTTGGTCTTTCCGGTGGAATAGCCGGACTTGGAATATCTGCTGGAATTGACACGCCAACTGTAGACCAAGACGGTGCTTTCGGGATTGAGGGAAAAAAACAAGAAGAAAGCGGATTTGGTCTTTCCGGTAATGTACCTGGACTTGGAATATCTGCTAAAACGGACATGCCAAATGTTGAGAAAGACATTGGAATCGGAAGTGAGGGAGCAAATGAAGAAGATAGTGGTTTTGGTCTTCCCGGTGGAATTGGTGGATTAGGAATAACTGCTGGAATTGACACGCCAAATGTTGACAAAGACATCGCAATCGGAAGTCGGGGAGGAAAGGAAGAGGAAAGCGGTTTTGGTCTTTCCGGTAATGTACCTGGACTTGGAATATCAGGTAAAACGGACATGCCCAATGTTGACAAAGACATCGGAATCGGAAGTGAGGGTGGAATATCTGGTAAAATTGACACGCCAACTGTGGACAAAGACATTGGAATTGGGAGTGATGGAGGAAATCAAAAAGAAAGCGGATTTGGTATTTCCAGTAGTATACCTGGTCTTGGATTTTCTGCTGAAATTGACACACCAAATATTGAAGAAGGCTTATCTGATGGAAAATCTCCCAAGACACCTTTGAAGAAAGGGAAACACAAAGGTGGCATTTTCGGTAAGATCAAAAGGCGATTATCGGACAAACAGAAAAATAAACCTGATATCACAGGCCAAATTGATGTAGACATGCCAGGTGAAGCTGTAATGGGTAATGTAGATGCCGATGCAAACGTGTCAGGGGACGTCATCACCGGGGCTGCGGATGTAGATACTTCAGTGGATGTGAGCCTAGACACAAGTAGTTCGTCCGATTTTGACGTTAAAGACAAAATCATAGGTTTCTTTGACGGGATAAAAAATCGATTCACTAGTCCAAAGAAAGAATGCAACGTTAACGTGAACGTTAATTCGGATCTTGATATTGGTGGGCGTGAAGACATGTCCCTTGAATTGAATTCTGGTGAAAAAGGAACTGTTGAATTCCCCGAAATTGAGCTGTCGGGAGATAAATCCAACAACGAAATAGCGTTTGGCGGAATCAAAGAGCAACCCAGCTTTAACCTGCCGACTGCGAAATTGGGAATTGGTCATGAAAACGCGGAAAATCCGAGTCTAACCCAACATGTTTCCCTAGAAGGCGAACATGGTAAAACGCCAAAAATTGAACTGAATGCTGATCTTGACAATGCAAAAAGCATTGCTTTGGGCGAGAACAGAGATGTTTGTAGTGGTAGAGGCGAGGACCTAGGTTTTAAGGTGTCCGCAGATGTCGAAAAAACGAATATTGAAAACAAATTCCCCTCTGTACAGAATGTGAATGTTTCTGGAGGTACTAATATGCAAATTGATCTCCCTGCAGGCATTGACAAGGGTGGAATATCCGGAGGTATTAACCTGCCAAGCGCGGAGCCTGAAGTTGGTTTGTGTGCTCGTACTGGACGGCCAAATAGCGACGGAGAGCTCTCCTTTGGGTTTTCGGATGGAAATATCCATGGTAACACAAGCTGTCCTGAAGCAACTCTTGAAATACCACACTCTGATATACACATTGATTCTCCCGATAAGAAGAGTAAACATGAACGCGGCCTTTTTGGAAAGCTCAAAAGACGTTTGTCTGGCAAACGTAAATCTAAAACTGCTGTAAATGTTGGTGTTGATGTGGACGCCAGTGTCGGACAAGAAAAAGATGTTACAGGCTCATTTGATGGTTTGAAGGCATGCTTTTCTAGTCCAAGTAAAGAAGGACACACTGGCGTGGATTTAGATCCCAAACTGAACTTCGATGGAAACGGTGACATGTCTACAAACCTAAATGCAAAACCGTCTGCAGACATCTCTCTTGATACCAACTTCTCTACACCCAGTGCACCAACCGTTTCATTGGGGGTTAAAGGTGGAAAGAAGCATGGTACTTTTCCTAGTGGAACGCTTGAGCTTGGTGATGAAGACGTGGATATGACGCCAATGGACACTGGCCTGCCAATTGATAATAAACTGCGAGTTTCTGGAGAAATCGATATGGCGAATAAAAAACCTGAACTCGACATGTCTACAAATGATGAATTGACAATCGGTATTGGAAGCGGCCTCTCTCTAGGCGATGAACATAACGTTTCTGGCGCTGATAATCTCCTAAGTGGGCCGTCAAAGTTGGGATTGTCTACAAATGTAGACACGCCCGATCTTGACAAAGATTCGTCACTAGGCGGGAACATAGGATTTGCTGTCGGGTCTGGAGAAGAGTTGAAAGTTCCAGAACCGAAAATGGATATTAATTTATCAGGTAAGAAAAGAACCAAAGGTGGACTTTTTGGTAAAATGAAAAAACGCAGGTCAGGCGCACACAAATATAGCGCAACAGGTGATATTGACGCTAACCTTCCTGATATTTCATTGAATAATCAGCTGGACGCAAACGTGAAAAGTAGAGGACTCGAGGGTGGCGTTACCGGTGATATGAAGGGAGATGTCAGTGCCAACATCTCGCCAGATGTCAAACTAAGTGTTAAGAATCCCGACGCAAGCATTTCATCAGATACGGACTTCAACTTAAAAGACAAAATTTCCGGTTTCTTTGATGGTTTCAAAAAGCGATTCTCAAGATCTAATGAAGACAACGACGCTAATATTAGTTTAGGTTCCAAACTCGAAGTTGACCTTGACACTGATACGTCTCATCATATAAAACCTGAAATCACTTCGGATATTCATACTCCAAACCTTTCGAACGCAAGTGAATCGGTGAAGGGACAGGCAGCAATGAATCTTCCCACTGTAAATGTGGGGCTGAATGGTAATAATTCCGGCCTCCCATATGTGGATAAAAACGTCTCCTTGGGAAGTAAACATAACGTTTCTGGAGAAATTGGTCTACAGGGAGAGACTTCTCTCACTGGACCATCTGGAGGTATTGATGGACCAAGTACTGACAAAAATAGTGTTTCTGGTGGGTTCGGTCTGCCCAGTGGCGAAGCTAAACTAGAATTTTCTACAGATAAAGACACACCAAACGTTCACAAAGACCTCTCATTAGGTGGAAATTTAGGATTAGGGGGTTCTGATTCTGGCGACACAAACATATCTAAATCACAACCAACAGTTCCAGAAACGCGTGTGGATATCAATCTCTCCGGAAAGAAAAAAGTCAAGGGTGGTCTTTTTGGTAAACTCAAAAGGCGAGTTTCAGGCAAGCACAAGTCTAAACCCAATATAACAGGTGACATTGACCTAGACACACCAGATATTTCATTCAGTAATCAAGTTGACGCAGACGTGAAAAGTGGTGGATTGGAAGTTGACATCCCCGATGACATCATAAATGGAAACGCCAGTACTAGCATTTCACCAGATGTCCAGCTAAGTGCGAAAAACCCCGACACAAGCATATCATCAGATGCGGATTTCAACTTAAAAGACAAAATTTCCGATTTCTTTGATGGTGTCAAAAATCGATTCTCTAGTCCAAGTAAGAACGATGACGCCAACATTAATTTGGGTTCTAAGGTTGACACTGACATTAGCAGTGACATGTCCGTTACTGTTAAGCCTGAAGTGACTACAAACATACAGTTTCCAAATATTTCCTTGGGTGCAAAAGGTGAGGAAGAAAATACAGAAGCATGTCTTCCCAGTGTAAAGGTGGGACTTGGTGGCAATTATCAAGGAAAAACGAACCTTGATAAAAGCCTGTCTTTGGAACGTGAACATGATGTTTCTGGAAAATTTGGTTTGCACGGAACGACGCCCATTACAGGGGAGTCAAGAACTATTGGGGATTCAAATACTGATGAAGACTTCACCTTGTCCGGTAAAGAAAATATTTCTGGAGAATTGAGTCTGCCAGAGGGAAAGTCTGAAGTTGGCTTGTCAGCAGATTTTGATAAGCCAAGTATTGGCAACTGTGGTTCTTTAGGCTGGAAACACAGTCACCCTGGAGGAGTTGGCATGCCTAATGAAGACCCAGGTCTAGGTCTAGGATCCTCTGTAGCTGTTCTCAAGACGGGCAACGTAGATTGTGACATGCCAAAAAATGGCATGGGCTTTTCGTTAAATGGTAAAGCCAACAGTGATCGTAGCATAACCCTGGGTAGTCCAAAGCTTGAATTGGAAGCGGTGACAGATATTGACAAGCCGCAGGTTCATAAAGATATGTCCTTGAGCGGCGGAATGTCTGTTCCGGTAGGTGGAGATTTTAATACAGATGTGTTGAAGGATGACTGTGACGTGAGTGTACATGCCGATAGAGCACTTGAGCCAATCGATTTGTCATGTGATATTGGAAGACCTCGTTTGCCGTCGGGCGTAAAAGTTTTTCAGCCAAATATGAAAATTGACAGTGACGTTTCAGCGGGTGGTAGTCCTAATTTAGAATTTAACGCTACCGGAAAGGTAGGAGATGTTGGAATGGTATCTCCCCGAAAGTCTAAGCATGGGTTTTTCTGTAGGCTTAAAAAACGTTTATCGGGGAAACAAGATTGCGAAGCGACAGCAAGTGCTTCAGTAGATGCAGATTTTAATTTAAATGATGAAGATGTTGGTTTGGTGGATAAAGTAAAACCCAGCTTCTCAAGCACAACTGAAGATATTAACGTGAATGCGGACATAGAAATTAAGGACAGAAACATAGAAGCCGAACTACCGAGATTTCAAACAGGAGGTAAAGACTTAAATTTTGACGCGAAGACAAGAAAACCCATACTCGATGTAGAAAAACCTGTTGACGAGGCTGTTTCTGGAATACATTTTTCAACGCCCAGTGCGGAGTATGGGTCTCCCGATGTGAATGTTAATGGAATAAATGACCCTATACCGGATATCAAGACAAGTGGCAGTCTCAACTTGGACAGGTCCTCGGCCAACACTACTACCAAGGGAAGGGTCAGTTTGGGAAGTGGTGCTGGCATTTCCGAACAGAATCAGTCTGCGAATGCGCTTGGAGACGTGAATATTGACAAAGATACCGGCATTCGTTATTCGATTGATAACCCGTCTTTAAACATTGACTGTGATGTAGCCGGGGAAGGGAGTTTACCAACTACCGAAGAAGACACCAGTCTAAAAGAAAAAATCTCTGATTTCTTTGACAAAGTTAAACGTAGATTTTCTTTGTCAAATGACAAAAGCAACGACGACGTGAAAATCGATACTGACCGGGATACAATCGGTTTGGATGTTGAAGCCTCGGGGTCACATACTGTAAGAGGACTAAATCAGTCCCCTAGTCCCAGGTTGCCTTCTCCCTCTGCTAGTCTAGATGCAGCTGCTGGCACAAGAGCAGGTCAACACGATCCCAATATAGCAATGGATAGTTCACATTTGTCTGGTGATATCGATGTGTCAGTGGACGGCAGAGCTACCGTAAAAGGAAATGGAAAAAGAACAGGAAAAGGGTTTTTCGGGAAACTGAAACGGCGACTGTCGTTATCAAGCGAGGCAGATGACGACACAAAGGTGAATTTTAACACAGGTGTCCACACAAGTACCCCAAAGGTGTTAGTCAATAAAACGACCAAGAAAAAAAAATCTCGGAATGAAAAAAGAAATGCTTCCAAGAAGAAAACAAACCATGACAAAATCAGTCCTGGCAATGGTAACGGTAAGCTTGGAGACAAAGCTGGGGTGGGAATTGGAATTAAGTCGACAACTCTAGAAACAACACATTTGCATTCTCAAAGCAGCGCGTCCGCGGAACTCAGTCCTAAATCAGCTACGTTGCAACCTAGTGTGAATGTTTCTTCGGACGGTTCGCACGCCAAAAAACGATTTTCCAATTTCTTCAACGGCATTGCGAAGAAACTTCGAATTTCCAAAGACGACTCTGAAGAGGAGAGCGGCCCTGACGTCAACAGTTCGTGTAACAATGATGCGACACTAAAGCCTGCCGTGACCGCGGATGTTGACCTAAGCATCGACGGAGACGAGAGCGCGATGCTAACAAATGGGGGCGCAAGTAACATGGCGACTGGGGGCGGTATCTCCGTGTTAACAGATTTACCGGAAGCCAGTAACAACACATTTGCCATTGGCATTAACTTAAACGGTCAGGCAGCTGCGAATTCATCAAACGCCGTTGACACGACGGAAATTTGAGAGTAAAAATAATGATGAGTAAGGTGCAAACCTAACACAGCCATGCGCAAAAGCTTGTGCGCCACTGAAATATTTTGATACCTGACAAAAGATTTTTCAGTAGTAAATTCATCGCAACAAACATGAGAAAAAACGCCCCAGGTTGTGATGAAATCAGTTGCTCTACCTATTGACATACCTTTCCCAGCTCATTAACGATTGGACGAGGGGAAGCAAATACTATTCTAATGGGGGACCTCAGTGTTCAAAATGGATGCGGCGTCATTCCTGAAAAAACACTCACTTGCATGTTTTAGCACGAACCATTAGCTTTCTTTTTTTGATTTCTTTCTTCTTGCGGAGCAGTGAATTAGACAGAATGTTTTCTTTATACCTGAAATATATAATATACGTTAATATGGTGATATATATTGGTAGACGCGTGGGAAATGCGATTCGATATAGTGTAAGGATTGCATTGCACTCTATATCTTTCTAACCTTATGTTGCAAGGTCGGGCTTTCTTCGCATGGAAACTATTTACGAAGAAACATATAGAAGCTCATCAAATACTATCGGTAATTAGTTATCTTGACTAGAATTATTTACAGTTATTTTCTATGAATAATTTGGCAGCGGCCTTCATGAAGACAGAACTCATTAAGGTCACTGTTGTGAGTTGTCGATTTTCTGGGTATTAGTTTTTGGTTGAATATTGTTTTCATCAATTAATTTGAACGCCGATGTTGCATTATTAGGTGCCAGCACGAGGACTGATGGAGATCACCATAACAAGGTTTAATATCATTTTAATTTAATTTGCTTTCTTTATAGAGACTATGTTTACGATTTTTATCATTGCAGTTTAAGGAGGCAACCACGTTTTTGGTTAAAATGCTACTTGTAATTCTGGTTATAATAGACACATTTTAAAGTTGATCGAATTTCCCGTATATCTACTAAATTATGTTTGCGACGGTCCGGAAGTGACTTCGATGGCTCAGAGCAGTTCCTGCCACGCCACCTTTGTTTGACATCGGAGGTGGCATTGTGTTTGTCAGGTTAGGCTGTTATTTCTCCGTCTCATTGTCTTATTTTATCCGTTCGGCGGTTGGTGCGTACAATGATGCACGCACTCACGTTATGAGCATGGGTGCTTCGTTTCACCGATGCCCTGTAGATGAAAAGATATGTTGGAATTCGCAAGTTCGCGTCAAGAAGGCAGAGTTGCCGATCATGCAAATAATTGTGAGTGCAGCAAACATTCCTGCGCTAATTACGAAGGGAAAAGTGTACCCAGACACCACCGAGGTATCCCTGATACTTGTTATGAAGAAAGATGAGACGTGAAGCGTCGCAAGTTGCTCAAGACACTGCAGCTACCAAAGGTTACGGAGTTGGTGTCGTGAGTACGAACAGATACCGGAGAGTCCAGGGACAGTAATCGGCACAGCTTCACCACGTGCTGGTGGTGTATCCAGCTCAGAGACTATGACCAGGGCTGAGTTGCATAAAGCTTCAAAAGTTATCCGCTGAATTAGTTTGATTGTTGCATGACGTCAGGTGCATTGTTCAACAATAACAACGTGATGCGTGATAATGCCACGTCATTGTTGCTATACGGCGTATAACTTTTATACAACTGGGCCCTGCAGCTCTACATTAAACAGCAATGTTTAGCCACTACGTACTCGAAACATTGTTCACATTTCACCGAGGGTGTTATGACAATATACCTTGCACAAAGACGTCCCTTTAATTCTGGCCTTGACGACTTATTCACTTGTTTCGGTCGCTGTCTCATCTTGTACTCCGATTCAGACAAACAACGTTCCTGCTGTCTGATTGTGAAAGAATTTGCCGTGTCGTCCTCTTAGTCTCAAATTCGGTTATCAGTGGACTCTAGCCATATCCACTGCAGATCAAACAACGGCTAACTCCGACTCAAGTGGGTTCTCATTCAATCTAACAATGTCTAAGAAAACTCGTCGAATGTCAAATAATTACAGGAATGTTTCGTAACTAGAGTACAATAAAAATGGTGAGCAAAAAACCTGGGCCGCAAACGTCACTTCCGGCGTGACGCATGCATGATTAATACAATTTCAGGGACACTTGATTAACTTCAAAACACGTTTGCCTTCCTGCATGAGATTCCTCTGGAACTGACTGATATGTAGTTATCCGTTTCAAACTGAAGCTCTTTCAGCTCTGCAAATTTGTGACTGAAACTTACAGCGTAAGCACAAATGTAAGCAATATACAGTAAGTATGTATAAGATATCACTGGATAAGGGTCATGTAGGGACATGTATTGCAAATAAACACATATATATGAATACAACGTACCACGTTTTCTTTTATTTTTACATTATAAGTTGATCGTGCACGTGCATAACAACCCACTGTAGGTACTTTAAACTTAGTAAATAACTAAAGTGCTTTGACGGTTTAAACCTATCCACATTCAATGGAAACAAAATGTGGCTTCACAATCCTCAACTCTCAAAAATTTGGACCGAGTATGAAAATCATTTTTAAAGCCTGTGACAACATCAATTGTGACGAACGGTAATTCAAGTGAGCAACTGACGACAATGCCCTCGCCTAAGAGGATTTTTAGAACAATACTTTGTTGCTCATGGGACGCTTTAATTCCACAATAGCAGGTGACCAGGTTAGCGTTACGTACATCAAATATCTTGCGAGAAAACAAAGATCTCGCAAAGCCCCACCTGTGAACGGCGAGTTGTTCTCAAGTATGCCCGGGCCATTACTAACCCGCCCAAGCATAACATCAGCCACTGAAGCGATTGGTCGGTTAGGTTTAAATGCATTATTACGGGACTGAAATCATTTCCAATCCATGGCGAAGATTTCCCAGCATATTGCGGCTAATGTCTTGGGGTCTAGTAGCGCAGCCCAGATTTACATGGGTTCAATAACTTTTACACAGCGTTCAGATTTCGTTCCATCAGAGGAAAGCTCAGGCGTCTGACCCTCTGTAAGTAAACAGTCACTTGTGAACTACATTTGTATCGCCCACACCAAACTAGACGCCAGATTTGCCTTCTCATCGCGAAATTTTAATGGCGTCAATATTAGATTGTCTCCTGAATTCGCCCATCGTCACGGTGAGCGCAAGGGATTGGCAATGGTATATTTGTATTTCGCACAAAAATATTAAGTCAATTACTTGCAAGGCGGCTGATAGGACGTATATACATGTATGACTCCTTTAATTAAGCACTTATCTTCTTTCAGGCCCCGGGACCTAATATCAGTCTCGAGGCTCGAGTCCAAAATTCACCAATTACACGGCATATTCCGAGTAAACACAGCCCTACTAAACTTTGTAATCATTTCGAATATTGCAAACTTAAGTTTATTCGAAGTACGGAGAATGAAATCCTGAGTCGTGAACAGAATTTTATCTTCCTTGAATTAAAAATGCAACGTCTGGTCCCGAGGTCTAATCTCCGAACTACTCAAACTCGAAACTATGTTTGGCACTTTCCACTCTACTTTAGACTAATAGTAAAAAGTCTATTGACCTTTTGCAGAATATATCATCGTCTGCGTGGATCAATGTTCAATCCAAGTTCGCAACTAATAACTTCAAAATCAATGCCGTAGGTGCGAATGTAGTTTGTACAACAGCTTTTAATGCCAATATTATTAATATACTATTCAATGAGTGTAGCCTCTCCTCTGGTCGAACACAGGAATCCAGTCAGACTTAGCAGTGGGCATCCTGCCCATTCACTCACTAGTTGGATGTCTACCGCTAAGTCTTATTGGATTTTTGGCTTCGACTTGTGGTCCCGATGGCTCAGTGGACTAGAGCGCGCAAGGTTAGCAGGTCCTAGGTTCGAGTTTGGTTGGGGCAGACCTATGTGGCGTGCAGGCCAGACTTAAAAATGTTGGTAACCTATACCCTCACTCCGATTGAAAATTTACATATTTCATGAACAATTACACAAGTTTTAAATCCCTCTATCCCCATTCAACTCCCTATTACCTCCACCTGCAACACCCGTCGACGGATGTGACTTGTCAGCTACACCCCCGCCCCCACAACACTTTTACCCCAGCCCCCTTCTTTGTTGACGCATAATGTCCGTAGGAATATCAACAGTATTGGGGGGTATGAAGCCACTTGAATTTACCAAACAGTTACCACTTTAGTCCAAAAGTCAGATTCTTTCTTATCGCCACCATATCAGCTCTTTCGGCACAAGCACGTGCTTTTTGCAGTTCACGGAAAAAAACATGTCGCGGCCAAACACCAAACTCTTAGCAACCCATTATTCAACAAAATTTCGCGGGTGTTATCTTTAAAGACTTGATGACGTTGTGGGGTTACGCGGATAGGGTAGGATTTTGGCGTTCATTGAATTTCTAAATGTTAAAAATGTACCAAACAGGCGTGCAAAATCCACTCCTCAGGGTGTATTATATTAACGTGTAAAGCGCCTGCCGGGTTTAATATCCCTTCAAAACAAATTCGTTCAACAGGAACCGTGAAAAAGCGGCAAACATGAAGACCCCTCTCTTGCCTCATTCCTAAACAAAATGATGGATGTTTGGTTATTGCAGTTCAAATCTCCACTATTCATAGTTTTGTCGATTCTAACTAGGTAACAACGCTGTAGTGTAGGTAACGGATGTGACTGCATTCATTCGAGTGGTGACGCCAGAGGGTCAAGAGGACGCATGTATGTACAAAAATGTGCTTCGTGACGAAATAAGGCACGAGCCATTTCTCGTGAATGTTACATGTAGTAAATGAAAAAATTGCACGCTCAAATAATATTTTATATTAAGCTGGTTGCATAATGGCATAGCATGTTTACATCTGGGGACTCGGCAGAGCACAGGAGCAATGACTAGAATCGCCAAAAAACGGTCCAGTAAGAAGCTTTGATAGTTTCGAGACTCTGGTGTAAGTCTGTGCCTTTAAACCAAAAACTTTGAGGTTCTTAACAAACTCTTAAAAGAGTTGCCACAATTTTGCATTAAACTAACGTTTTCCCTATCTATAACGAAACGAGGTGTCATTGCAACAAGGCGCAAAGGTGAACGTTTTGACAAAGTAAAGGATGTTCCCAGGCAGCAGAGAACGTTTGGAAGAATTAGATTTTGGTGTGTGAATGGAGTTTCCTGAATAAACCAAATTAGACTGTGTTCTCCTTAATGTTAAGTCCGATTTTAGCCTAGAAATGATATAAACTATGACAAAATCAATTAAATTTTAAGATGTTTGCAACGTCGACTTTTGGCCTAATAATAGAAATCAAAAACGACCTTCCCATACAGAGGCCCGGATCAAGAAGCTTTTCTGCCTTTAACTTAGTCAGACCAAAATAAAGCTTAACGTCGGTGGCATGGAACGTGAAAAACGCTCGTAATTTTAGTTTTACTAGTTTTACTATTTTATATGTTTATTCGTCGGTAACTGCACGGCATTACAACATTTATTTGATTTCATTATTCAAAGTGGTGCTTTGCCACCAAAACACACGTCAAACTGTTCACAAGGTATTTGTACGGTTTGTTTGTAAAGATTTTGAATTTTTGTTGATGTGAAAGCATTTTCCTTCAGTTTCAAATTTCAAAAACGATCTGACAATTACTCGCCGTTTCGTCGATTTTTCTCCTAAAAGGTAAGAAATACGACCCCTAATTTGCTACAATAAAACACAGAAGTAGCACATGTCCCTCATATGGAAAATGCGACCTTTGTTGTTTGGCGTAAACAAAACAATGGAAATTTCAAGCTGCAGCCAGTCCGATTTCTTTGAGCGCATTCGCGCATATATGTTATCAGGGTTGCAGAATTTAAAAACGTATAATGATGATTCAATTGATATTTCGACTGTATTTTAAAATAGTGAACCCCCAAGAAGTAGAATCGCCACGATCTATTCAAGTGAAGGTATTTTTACGAGGTTTCACGTTCTGTGCCTGCCTCTTTAAGACCGCAATATTTAAGCCTGCTACCGGGTTACTCTTAGTGCAAACTTGTATAAATATGCACCGTTCTATGAAGCAGAACTAGAGTAAATTAAATCAGTTAACGATGCTTCGGCGACGTTGTCATCACCTCCCAAAAGATTTTTAAAAAATTAGCAAATGGTTCGCGCGTGTGTCAAGAGGGTATTGTTTCCAAGTCGACGACAGATTTTTCTTTGTTTCAAAAGCCGGGGAGTTAGGCAAGATCAAGGTAGCGTAAGCGTAGTTTGTATGATCATCTATGTCAAAACCCGAATTAAAGGCCAAAATCCCATTTTGTGTTGATGAAACAATCTTTTCTGGTTCGTAATAGCTCTGGTCTTACCGAGCCCCATTTCGGTCTTTGGACGTAATTCTTTAAGTCTAAAACCACGAAACGGATCTCAGCTCTCTTGTAGCCATCGAAACCTTACAAAGTCTGATTAGCGACAGGCGTGTTACCTGCATGTCAAGTGAGTTGCACGGCACCCCAAAGAGCGGTAACATCCATTACATGTATGTGGCAGTGATGGTGGTGAATCCTGCTCTGATTAAAGTCGGACTCAAATGAGACGCCAATGGTGAATTAGAGCGGTACCGAATGAGGTTTAACTGAGTCGTCAGAACATCGTTTAGAGTCTTTAAACAGAAAATGGTGCCCTGTTAAAAGTCAACAAACGTTTGGAAATAATTATCGACTACTACAAGAAATCCGGCTAGAACAGGAAGATTTAGTTGGTAGCTCAACTTGGAGATGTATTGCCAAACTGTATTTATTTGACCAGAGAGACGGCTACTGCATATGCTCCCATATTTCTGCCAGTCACCGATGGAGTCGTCGGCGCTCTAACAAGTGAAGGATAAAAAAAACACCGTTGGTCGAAAATTCGCCCATGCCGTCCCATCCATGAACGAAACATATCTGCAAAATTTCACGAATGACACGTCAAGGGGTTTCGGAGATACAGCATGGACGGACGGACGGAGATGACGGCACAATGCACCCAAAATAAATATGGTGGCGCACAAAAAGTCACTGTATTATGCAACAAAACTAATTTTGTTACGTGTGCATACCAAAAGAAAAAGAACAAAACCCCGAAGGTGATTCAAGTACAACTGTAAAAGGGTAGTCAGGAACATATGATATCTTAAACCATTTCAAGACTCAAGAACTTTTGCTCGCTTCATACAAAAACAAAGTGCATGGTAACAGTACAGGGCAATTCTGGCCGGGTATGCAGGCGGCACAATTCACTCCGTTTTACCGATCAGTCATTTTGAATTCTTCGTTGAGTAATTATAAGTGAAATACTCACAACCATGAATGTGCTGCACCGCAGAGGGAACAAATGTTCGCATTTTTTAACAACCCAGAACAGCCAGAATCGAATTCAATTTGATGCCGTGTTGTTATCCTCCACGGCCGCAGACGCAAACTTCGACTTGTATCTAACTTTATCGCCGCTTTCTCGTGGTAACAATATCCTCAAAGATACTCATTGGAAGTGTTGTGAAGCGTGACTTTCGGTTTTCACGACACGTACAGTCAGATAAAGCCTCTCTAAGCCGCTTACCAAGTGGCAATTGCCTCTTGGCCGAATGGTTTAGATGCTTGACTGTCGCTCGTGCAACCCGGCTTCAAGTCCCGGTCATCATCAAATTTTCTAAAGGTTCAGTATCGTATAAATTAAAAATGAAATTTGAATGCTTAACACTCGTGTCTCATGTCATTTGGTCAACAGATTTAGAAATGCAAAATCGTGCATTGATGTGGCAATAAGCAGGCACGTGAGTTACAAAATGTTCAAAGAATGAGTTCTGTGGCGCACATGGCCCGCCACCGCAATCACTGAGGCGTGTACCGGGTACCATTGGTGCAAAAGTTATTCCAAATTTGCTGACTTCTTTATTCTTAAACAGTTTGTTAGCAGACCTGTAGTAAAGTGTAGGATGTTCATAGAGGATGGTTTACATTAGTGAAATTCCTCCCAAATTTCGTAATGGTTAGGAGTATGGAAATATACGGTTCCGTAAACAGGAGATCGACCTGGCGAAAACTCAAGTTCAAGCAAAAGTTCGAGAGATATCGTCATGTATTGCAAACGAAGCACGTCATCCCACGAGCTTCCTTTGCGAGACCCTTGCATCTACGGAACTCAACATACGATTTTGTGCTAGGAAACAAAACATCCTCAGCAGTTAGAGCATTTTCGTTGTTCTAAAAAGTAAATGCTTGATATTCCAGATGAAATGGGTTCATCAACAACGACGAGATAGTGCAAAATCATGAACCTTCGTGCGGCGAGTTTGTTTTCATTCTATTAACAAATTACGGAGAAAAACACCCAAGGTGTCGCAACACAATAAATGGAGGATAATACTGAGGGAGATGACATTTACGCTACAATCGAACACGAATATGATCCTGTTTATATGCCTGAGCCACACATCTATGAAGAAGTGGACGAACGTCTGGTCACAAGGCCAGTTGTACCTCCCCGTCCGGAAGGTTTGGTACAAGATGGCAGATGGATAATATCGCATGCGGAGGCGGAACAGACCTTCTCTGATGTTGATTACGAATATATTTCTGAACTGACTGATACGGTTACTGAAGAAGCGTATAGACAACAATATAACGCCGAGGCTCTTCGAAACCTTGACGATCACGTCTATGAAGAAATTGAACCGGACGAGGAAAGCATGTATGCAACAATATTCGATGAGCCGTGCGACATGCCTACTGCGGACGACGGCCAATGTGAAACGATAGACTCACAGGAATATTACGATACCATAAGACCCCAAAACTGGGAACACAACACAGCAGGACCCCAAGAGACTGCACATAACACTGAGGCTCTTCGAAACCTTGACGAGCACGTCTATGAAGAAATTGAACCGGACGAGGAAAGCATATATGCAACAATATTCGATGAGCCGTGCGACATGCCTACTGCGGACGACGGCCAATGGGAAACGATAGACTCACAGGGATATTACGATACCATAAAACCCCAAAACTGGGACGACAACACAGCAGGACCCCAAGCGACTGCACAGGGGCCACCGCTGCCTCCACGAAAACCAAAACACGTCTACGGAAAGAAATTTACAGTGCCGGAAGAAGACCGATCAGAGACACAACAAGCGGAATTTACCGAAGGGACAGGGCGGCAATTTTCAATACGTAATCAGCAGACAGAAGTAGCTCACGCCGTGCAACCTGCACGAATAGCACCACCCGCTCAAGATCGAACGGTAGATATTCCCGTAATCTATCCGGAAAAGGTACCAAACGTAACAAAAGCGGATCTTCGGACACGCATAGAGCAACAACATGAACAACTCCAGCAACAGAAACTTCTACAACAACAACACCAACAACAACAACTACAACAACAACAGCAGCATTCACAGCAGCACCGTAATCAAGTCGCTGCCACAACTGCAGAAAAAACAAAAACTTTGAACAACAAGACCCAAGCTCAACAAACACTAATTTCAGACAATCTGCAACAAAACCAACCAGTGCTGCCATCACAGCAAAATATCCAAGACATCACTCGGCAGAGGGTGCCTCAGCCTGGCTCGACAGCTCCCGTGAAAACTTTGAAAAGGAAAGCGCCTCAGCCTCCTGTTTCAGTAGAAACACAAAGAGAAGGACCATCACCAAATGCAAGCCAACAAACAGCAGAAATACCGCCAGTTAAACTACCAAACCAAAGACTGCAAGCCTCGCCAAATCCAATGTCAGCAACAGCACAGCAACGACCACAAGCACCGCAAGTTCCGGTGTCAACAGCAGCACAACAAAGACATCAAGCACCGCCAATTCAAATGTCAGCAGCAGGACAGCAGAAAACACCGTCAGCTCCAATATCAACAACAGTACAGCAAAGACCGCAAGCAAAGCCAGTTCAAATGTCTGCAGCGGCACCGCAAAGACCGCAAGCACCACCAGCTCCAACATCGACAGCAGCACAGCAAAGACCACAAGCAACGCCAGTTCAAAAGTCAGTAGCAGCACCGCAACGAAAGCAAGCACCACCAGCTCCAACATTGACAGCAGCACAGCAAAGACCACAAGCATCACCAGTTCAAATGTCACCAACGGAACAGCAAAGACCGCAAAAACCGCCAGTTTCAATATCAGCAACAGCACAGCAAAGACCACAAGCACCGCCAATTCAAATGTCAGCAACAGAACGACAAAGAACGCAGGCACCGTCAGCTCCAACACCAACGGCAGCACAGCAAAGACCACAAGCACCACCAGTTCAAATTTCTCAAACAGCACCGCAAAGAACACAAGCACCGCCAGCTCCAACATCGACAGCAGCACAGCAAAGACCATCAGCATCGCCAGTTCAAATGTCAACAACAGCACCGCTAAGACCGCCAGTTCCAACATCGACAGCAGCACAGCAAAGACCACAAGCACCGCCAGTTCCAATATCAGCAACAGCACAGCAAAGACCACAAGGACTGCCAATTCAAATGTCAGCAACATTAGGACAAAGAGTGCAGGCACCGTCAGCTCCAACAGCAACAGCAGCACAGCAAAGACCACAAGCACCGCAAGTTCCGGTGTCAACAACAGCACAACAAAGACATCAAGTACCGCCAATTCAAATTTTAGCATCAGGACAGCAGAAAACACCGTCAGCTCCAATATCAACAACAGTACAGCAAAGACCGCAGGCAAAGCCAGTTCAAATGTCTGCAGCAGCACCGCAAAGACCGCAAGCACCACCAGCTCCAACATCGACTGCAGCACAGCAAAGACCACAAGCATCGCCAGTTCAAATGTCAACAACAGCACCGCCAAGACCGCCAGTTCCAACATCGACAGCAGCACAGCAAAGACCACAAGCACCGCCAGTTCCAATATCAGGAACAGCACAGCAAAGACCACAAGCATTGTCAATTCAAATGTCAGCTACAGTAGGACAAAGAAGGCAGGCACCGTCAGCTCCAACACCAACAGCAGCACAGCAAAGACCACAAGCACCGTCAGCTCCAATATCAGCAACAGTCCATCAAAGAGCGCAACCACCGCCAGTTCAAATGCCAAAAACAGCTCAACAAAATCCGCAAGTACCGTCAACACCAACATCAACAACAATACAGCAAAGAACGCAAGCACCGCCAGTTCAAATGCCAAAAACAGCTCAACAAAGGCCACAGGCAACAACACTAGAAATAGCACAACAAAGACCGCAGGCGCCACCCATTCCAATTAAAACAACAACACAACAACGACCGCAGGCACCCCCAACTCAAATTCAACAACAAAGACCTCGGTCACCGGCAGGTGAAATGCCAATTGCAGCGCAGCAAAGGCCACAAGCAACCCCAGTTCAAAAGACAGGTCCACCACAGACAAGGCAGCAAGCGCCACCTAAACAATTAAACCAGGCACCAGCTCCTGCAACAGGATTATCACAATCGAGACCGGTAATGGTTGGTGGGAACTTGCCGCCGACTTCAAAGCCAGACACGATACCACCACGGTCACCACAACTGTTGCAAAGGAAAGAGATAGCTGCAAAGGAAAGTCCTATTCCATCTGCAACAACAGGTGTACGCCAGCCGTTGCCTGCTGTACAGGTAACCCGTGAAATGGGTGCTGAGCAGCGGCAACAGCAACAATCAACATCGAAATGTCGCCCAGCCCCACCGCCACCATACTCACAACGGTTACCTGCTGTACAACAACCTCCAAATCGTAGTTCTGGTTCTTCAGCGACAGGCTCGTCGGGAAGATCCAGAAAAAGCTCGAAGCGAGTAAGCAAAAGTCGGAATGGCAAGTCGCCAAAGTTTAAAATTCCTTCACTGGGGAAGAGGAAAATGAAGAATGCCAATAATTCGTTATGGACATTATCCACATGTGTATCAAACCAAAGTGCATTCTCGGGCACGTGCACCGAATTTCTAAATTACGAGCTGCTGGCGTTTCTTAATATTCAAAAAATGACTTTGCTAGGCAGAGACAAAAAATATCATCGCAGACGAGACTGTCCTGGTCATGCTCCATCGTGGCAGCAGTATTAAATTTCAAAACAACTTGAGGTACATGTACTTTAAAAAGTTAATCGTTTCCTGATCACAACCCACAGGACTTACCAATCGGAAAGCGAAATTGACTAATCTAGGATATCGCGAGGGGGCCAGCCATAATTTCAGAAGGCAAATGGTTTTGTTAAAAATGAAATAAGTAAACGCGGCTGTTTATATTTGGTCGTGCAGGAGAGAGTCCGGTCCCAGGTTCCGCTCTTAACTAACACGTCGTATACGTGTAGGGAGTCCGCGATTCAGAGCTTGCACTATGGATAGGGGCCGTTGCAACCGGAGCTGCCGTACGGACCAATCGCTCACACGTGCGTTTCTGTCATTTAGCTACGGCGACACGAGTAATGCACATGGGCAAGGGTGCGTGAACGCGTAAAAGATCACGCAAGTAAAAGGCTATTATTTTGCGAGGATGCTTATCACCTTACCAGAGCACCCCAGCAAAATGGCTACCAGGTCAAATGTTTGATGGGTGAAGTGCTACTGTACAGTTAAACAGCCGTGTCTAGTTTGCTCTCTCTCTAATGTTTTTAAGTAGGCCAGTGCTGGCGTCTACTTTGCAAGTAGGTTCAATGAATCTGGTCTACCTGCGCGGGCTCAAATATTTTGAGAACAAGAAAAGTCCAATAGCATGACAAGATTCACTTTTGCAGCTCCGGCAGTGGCATCGCTGTATTGCAGTACAGGTGCTGAGGAGTCATATGTGAATTAAGGTAGCCTTCAAAGGATTGCGAACAAAAAGACTGAATAGCAGCAGATTCATATCACCTATGTAAAGTCTGTAGTAAATTCACTTTCAGAATCTAATCAGTGATTTTGGGCTGAAAACTGTCGCTTTTGCGTCTGTGAACCTTTTCTGAGTCTGAAAGTTTCTTCTGTGGGAGGAAAATGGCTGAAATACGAGACAGAATACATTTTCTGCGGCCACGCATAGCGCTTTTGAAGTGAAATGAATCCCAAGTTTTAATATATGTTCATATAGTTTTCGACAAAGCATGGAATGCTAACTCCAGCAAATAACCCATGCATTCTTGTCTGAGTGCTTGATACCCACATCACTAGCAGCGAGAGCTTGCACTCTGAACTTCCGGTTACCTGTTGGACTGAGTTTAGATGGAGTGTTGTAGTTATTAAACCAAGCCAAATTTTATTGCGTATTTTGACGTTTTTGCTCATAACGGAATCATCAAGCGAAACTCTCGAGACACGGTTCCAGATAACCAGCGATTTCTCGGGAAAAATTGTTAACAAACCCGACAACTACACTCATGGTCATATTTTACACGTAGCGGCGAGCCGTGGCTGGACTCTACAACGACAATAGTCACAGCCTTGCTTCTGAAAGGTTTTCAGACCCAGCCTTATAGCTACTTTCGACAACCTTTCAAAATACATGTTCGGAATTTGCGACAAGACATTTTCGGGGTGTTAAAATCGTGTTTCATTTTTTCACGGAAAACTGACATATGGTTTCTTAGTGATTGTTCTGCAACTATAAATGAAAACTTAACAGTTGGAACATATATTTCACTTCCCCTAAGCTTTGTTTCTCAGTACATTTCACGCCATCGATGGATTTTAAAGAAAAAATTTCCACGGGGAGGAATTCCGAGAGAGGCCAAAATCCAATATGGCCGCCGTTGGCAATAGATGGTTCATGAAGATTTTTGTCCTCTCTGCATGCACAACAAAAATGCTGAGGTTTCTGTATTTAGGCAAGGGTCTCATTATTTTACAATCTGAAGAAAACCACGAGACGCCTTCCCCGATGAAGACTCACTCAGCCAGCATCTGCATCAAGTGAACTACTGTAGTTAACGTGCTACTGACCAGAATCCCGTTCAGTAACGCTAGGACCTCGCAAAAAAGCAAGACTTCGCGAGATTAAGTGAGATATTGTCGTGTATTTTAAATGAGAACACGTGACTTTGACTAGGTTTTAGCTAGGTCCTAGTGTAGGTCCTAGCGTCTACTGAACGCACGCCAGATGCGCTTCAATTAAGCTCCTTCCCCCATCACCCAAAGTTGGGAAGTTATTAGCAGGAAGTGTCAAACCACAAAATACAGTATACCTCCTCTGGTCCAACACATATAGAAGCCAACCAAGTGTCGGATACAAACAGTGACGACAAAACACACGACCGTGATCTCTCATCAGATGACGACTGATTCCAGGGAAGGCCATGCTAAAACTGAAATGAACATTAGAATGAACACACACGCTAATATTTTTGATCAGAGAATTATTCAGCTTCAAAGCAGCTTTCAGTTGACCCTTAGGTAGATACTTTCAGACAATGTTGAAAATTTGACCTACTCGAACTGAAAATATCGAGAGCCAGTTTAGATTTGAAGGTCATCCATTCGTTGAATCTTATGCATGGACATAAAATTTGTATTTCCTCACCACAAAGTGATTGGTTCACATATTTTGCATAGTTAAGACCACTGCGTCATTAAAAATCCAAATGCCACAATTGCCAACGGTGGATATTATTAGATTTTGGCCTCTCCCAGAAATTTCACACACTTTCAGGAAGTTCATGGAACCTTGTGTTGAGGAAAATCCATCAATTGTACGAGATTCATCGAGAATCTAACTATACTATCCAAATTAGTTCATTCGTCTGTGTCAGTCACGTGAAACAACAGATGCTTAAATTAGACCTGAAGTCCCTTGTGGCTCTAACTGGAACAGTAAAACTGACATAATAAAAGGTAACCATATTTTTCAGTATCAGTAGTGATCAGGATGTTTACCGCATTTGTGACGTGGTTTAACCAAAAATTCCACTAGTCCGTCACATTAGTTGCAATGTTATGGGCTAAGAAGCACAGTTTTTGGAGATAAACAAAACTTTATTAAACTTTCCAGATTTTATGTAAAGAATTATAAACCATAAGACACTGTAAGTATATGACGTGGTAATGAAATCACCACAACTATAAGTACGGGTGCAATGCAAGACATACCGTCGGAGGTCCTAAAGTCGTGAGTGCCCTTAAGTCGTGAACAATCTTATTTCTGCTTCTGCGCTGTCCCACGACATCTAGCGTTGACGTTTCCAGCGTTTGTCTGCTTACGAAAGTCAAACGAATACCCGGACGTGTTGATATTCACAATATCAAAATAAACAGTGAGTGGTTGGCTTATTTTTACAAATGTATCTTAAAGCATCATATTTCACTAACCCACTTTTTGTGCATTTTCAGAATATACTTTCGAAACTAAACATCGTTCAGATTTGCTGTAACAGGCGCTCCAGGGATGGCTTGAACAATGTATCAAAATGTCCCAGGGTCGATCAAGTTTTGCAAGGCCAAAGCAATAAAATACAGAGAGATAATTGATGCTGGGTTCTTAGCGTTTTACGTAAACAACCTCAACGTCTGCACACATCGCAGGTGGGTGCAAAACACATAACAATTTATTTCAATTGAATTTGATTTAATATACAATGCAATGCGTTTTTATGTCGTCTAGAGTAACTGTAAGCACTGTAGTTGATTTGTGTGGTCTTACTTCGTGCATTTCCGTCTAAACGCAACGGTCACGACTTTAGGGCCTCATTCAGCGATATCAGAGACCGTATCAAAACTCTGCTTACGGAGACAAACAAGGGTTAAGATTGGCAAAGCACGTACATTTGTGAAAGCTGATATATGTCCATGACATCACATGAGCAGATGCTAACGGACATTGGGTAGTACACGTATGACAATCAGCTGTTTTTTATGCTTATAATTTAGGGCACCGGTGCCTATATATGCGTCCAGTCATAGCTTCGCAAAGGGTAAAGAAAAAGGGTACTCATTTCATAGAATAATTGCCTGGTAGTATGGTTCACAGAAAAATTAGCACAAATATGTTGGCACTCGTCATTAGGAACATGCAAAACAAATTTCCCAGAAGCGCATCAAAGAAAGTTATGAGCCTAAGTGCTTCGTTTCACCGATGCCCTGTAGAAAACAAGATTTGTTGAACTTGGCTAGTTTGTGTCAAGAAGGCAGCGTTGCCGATTACGCAAAGAATTATGAGTGGAGCAAACATTTCTTTAGCTTATTGCGAAAGGAGACACTGTGGCTCAGTGGTTAAAGCTCCGGACTCCCGCATGAGACCCTGGGTTCAAATCCTGGCTTCACTGGTTGACATTCGAGCATTGCACCAAGATGTCTCCTATTTTTCTGAGCTTGGTCTTACTTGTGAATGTGTGCAATGGAGTGAATGAGAACCTGTTGAAGACCAAGTTTATTTAGCTCTTGACTAGAGCACGTTTCCTTTAAAATTAAATTAAATTAAATTAAAAAAAAACAACTGTACGATGAGACAATCAAGGTGTCCCTGTGATACCGCTGCTTCTCAGCTCTATCCTGTTGCCACCTGCTTAGGGTGCCTTTTGTAAGCGTCGCATGGAACTGAAGTCACTGCAGTGACTCATGGTTACGTAGTAGGGGTCACCAGTGCGTATGAAGGACCACCAATGCCACAATGTCCAATTTGGGAGATATGGGCATGAGGGTCTAATTTAATCCTACTTTTATCCTTCAAAACAAATTCGTTCAAAAGGAACCGTGAAAAAGCAGCAAACGTGAAGACCTCTCTTTTGCCTTAGTCCTAAACAAAAATGATGCTCAAACAACTTTATGGATATTTGGTTATTGCTATTCAAATCTCAACCATTCATAGTTTGTGCAATCGAATGAGTGTTGTAGCAACTCACGGAATTTAATTTTTGAATATGCAAAAGTCGCAAAATTTTGTGAGCAGTTGCTTTAATAATTTACGTTGAAGCGTTATAACTGGGGGAACAACTGTGTTGTGTAAGTAACGAATGGTCTGCGTTCATTAGAGTGGTGGCGTCAGAGGGTTAAGAGGATGCACATGTGTGCAAAAATGTGCTTCGTGACGAAATAAGGCACGAGCCGTTTCTCGTGAATGTAACGTGTCGCAAACAAGAAAAAAGTTGAACGCTAAATTCTTATTTTTTAGTGAATTTGCTGGTTGCAAAATGGCATAGCGTGTATATACTGGGGAATCGGCAGAGCACAGGGGCAATGGCTAGAATAGCCAAAAACGATCCGGTAAGAAGCTTTGATAGTTTTGAGACTACGCTTTAAGTCTGTGGCGTTTAAAACAAAAACTTAAACTCTTAACAAACTCTATTTAAAAAGAGTTGCCGCAATTTTAAATTTAAGTAACGTTTTCCCTATATAGAATGAAACGATTGGTCATTACGACAAGGAGCAAAGGTGGGCTTTTGACGAAGTAAACGATGTTCCCAGGCAGCAGAGAGCGTTCGGAAGAATTAGATTTTGGTGTGTGAATGGAGTTTCCTGAATAAACCAAATTAGACTGTGTTTTCCTTAATGTTAAGTCCGGTTTTAGCATGTAAATGATATGAACTATGACTGAATCAATGAAATCTTAAGATGTTAAAGGAGCATGCCACCCAAAACACAACCTATTTTGTATCAATTTAGACCGAGTAGTTCTACTCAACAACGGCACGTTCGGTTGCGTTACCTGACATCTTACGGGAGATGGGTGTGTTTAAATTATCCAATGACGTAATTGGTTTCACACGGAGTATGTTCAGCAATTCACAACACGGGTTACTGGTGTCAGCTTATAGCTTGAATTCATCATTTAATACAAATTAATCATCAAATTAAATGTCAAACCCTTATAAAAACGCGTTGTTTTATTTCGCTGTTACGGATTTACTGGTATTTGGACACACCGTAGCCTACAAAGTTCGGCAGGCCAATTTACCAAGGTCCGTAGCACTGAGGAGTTTGGGGTCTGTTCGGAGATAATTTCAAAGTATTCTTCCATGAAATACAGACAGGGGAACCTAGATCTGTGTTGTTCTACTTGTGATCTTTTGAGTTCTAAACACACAAAACGCTTGTTATCCCGGCCAGTGGCTCGGAACCCGATCAGGCCCGTCGCGGCGGGACTGACTCGTTATCCCAACCAGTGGCTCGGAACCTGATCAGGACTGGCACGAACATAAACCAGCTTGAGTTGGAAACTAAACCTCCAGTCACGAAAAGACTATAATAATGAGCCAAAGCAATAATTATGCACGTAATTATTCATGTGAATTAGCCACGATACTGAAAATCTACTTACTTGTCGGGGGCCGCGAAGTCGGGTTCCCCTTCCACAGACCGTCAGGGCAAAGGTTGTACAGTAAAAATGATTTGAATAATGTATTTGTATTTCTAAATAAAGATTTCCCTCACTTGTGACCATAGCATATAAAATCGAGTAATTGTTTCATAACAGCTTTCTGTCGGCAAACACTGAATTAGCATGCGCTCACACGGCCTCGGTGCCCGGTCAATTACCTTTGATATCGGCATCAAAAGCCGGTAACGCAGTGGCTTATTCATTGCTGGCTTCTCAAAACATTTGAACTCACGAGCACTCCGACATCACAAATTGTATCTAATGAGACAGACTTTGTTTCAGTTTCATATAAGCTTTGGTTAGGATGAGAATAATTCATTTTGAAACAGAACGCAGAATGATAAACGTCTACATGGCAACTCGCCGCGCGCCAATCCCCATTTAGTCAAGGGCTCAGGCGACAAAGACTTCACGTTAGGTTTCACAGACTATCAGTTCGAACCAGAATACATTGATCAAGAAATACTAGAGAGGTGCCATGAACATGCACAGGCAACGGTACGTATGGATAGTTCTTTGGTAAGCCGGAATTCGTCAGAGAAGTCACTGTCAATAAATTGCCGGCCACAGAGACGGAGACGTTTCACGGCCTCATTCTTGCTATTAACAGCCTAACTTTCATTCTTCACAACCGCGAGCCACTTCCTAAGCATTTTCGGGTTCTCGAGGAAGATATACCCGCTTTCTTCACATAGTTCGGACAAGCGGGAACGATGCACCGCAATATAGCGACATTCACTCTGCAGACGAACCACTGACGTCACTGCATCGTTTCTCACCTTCCTCACAGGTCAACGCGACACCTCTAGGCAAGGTGAGGTCGACCGTATAAGAGGCAATGTGGATATAGACGGATTACGACGGTAAAGAAGCCTAATTAAATCGGGTGGCATTCTCCTTTAATAACATAAAGGTTTGGCCCAACAATAGATATCAGAAACAACTTTCCCACGCAGAGGCTCGTTTCATCACGGATATTCATAGGCGGATTTANAGGCAGCGGCGCTGCGCACTACGACTCCGTTTCCGTCGTCTGCTCCACTGTGCAATGAAGAAAATTTACTTCATTTTTTAAAGAAAATGGAACCTGAGTGACGATGAAAAAACAGAAGCTGCTGGTAAGATGTGAATTTTAATCGAAGCCTTGGTGAATCACTCAGAAACTCGCAATACTCTCTTTGCCAAACCTTATCTTAAGACGATTCCAAAGCAATCCCGTCATTATTGCCAACACGAAAAATGGATTTGGTCTTTTTGGCATTTGAAGACTATTTTAAATACGACAAATTTGTTAAGAATCGATGGCACAAAATATAAAAGTGTAATAAGCATTACAAAAAGAAGTAGGTTTCGCGCGCAAACGCTGTGGACCATAAACAAGTAGGTCTCTTAGTATGTGATTAGTAGTTAAATCGTGGTGGTGTAGTGGCAACGTACGCGCGCACTAATCGCCAGGTCGTGAGTTCGAGTCTTTGCTACTTGCAGTTTTTCCTGTTTGACACGTTCTTCGTTTTTTGCCTTTTTTCGTGAATAATACTTCAGGAATCAAGGAAAATGCTTGATTTTTAGAGGTAAAAACAGAAAAATTTCCTGAGCGGGAGGGGGTCAAACCCCCCTCCCGACCTCCCCCCATTCGGTGCTATACGCATCTACAATCGTGGTTCAGTTTACACAAATTCTTACAGCCGGACAAAATGTTGGCCTCCCCCTTGTGATAACCTAGATCCGCCACTGATATTAGACAACAGATTCGCATTTCAGACATTTTCTTGCGTAATACCCCAGAGGAGGCGCCACCTTATAAACGTAGCACAAAATTAGCTTCCGGTTAGTGTATTGCGACGAGAAATTCTCGTATCTATTTTACTGTCCAGCACAACGAAAAAAAATCGGCATTGAAGCGCTGTTCAAGGTATTCCAATAGTAGAACTCTTGGTATCGTGAGTACTTTTGGCAATAGTACACGACCACACAACAGCCGACCATGCATGATTAGCAGATGACGTAGGCCTACATGTACTTGGCAGAAATAAAAGGTGCTATATCTGCCAGTTGTCGATAGTGAATAGTGACGTCAGGGCTCATGCGTAAGATTTCAGATTTCGTCCATTGAAAATATACGGAGTTGACTGTCCATGTACTGTAGTCTGTGATTCCATGAGGTTTTTCTGTCTTAACTTGGACCAACTTCGGGCTTAACGTAGGTGGCACAGAACGTGGAAAACGGGCTAAACTACATTATTTAAACACTTTCCTTCAGTTTCAAATTAAAAAAGCCATCGCTTGCCGTTTCGACGATTTTTCTCCCAAAAGGCAAAATATGTCTCCTTATTTGCTATGACAAAACATAGACGTAGCACATGTCCCTTATATGGAAAATGCTACCTTTGATCTTTGATGCAAACAACATTTGTTTTTGGCCAAAGCATGGGCACGAACTTTAAAATTATCGCGTAAGGAAACGAAGATAAATTGATCCGACGTTTAGTTCATTCACTATGAACCATTCTCATGGCAAAAGTTCACATTATTCACAGATGGAGAACAGACTGTACAGGTACACGTCAAAATGCATTGGGATGGGAAAGATCAGAAATCCAAACAGTCGGTGCTCAAATGAGCCAGTGTTTATATCATTTTTTGATTCAACCGTACATGTACATGCATAGCCTCCTTTATGAGGTGCCTGGGGATGGCATTATATATCTGGTCTAAGATCTGAACACCAGCCTCAACATCTATTGTGTGGCAGTGATGGTGTTGAATCCTGCATTTATCTACTCGCGGAATCAAATGAGACGCCTATGGTGCGTTACGACGGGAAAGAATGAGGATTGGTTGAGTCATCAGACCAGGTTTTACTGCCTTCTTAAACAGAAGATGGTGCCCTGTTAAAGCAGGCAAACTTCAAACGTTTGGAACTAATTATGGCCAACACGGCAATCCGCCTCGATGATTTAACTGGTCGCTCAACTAGCAGATGATTTGCCAACTGACTATATCTTATAGACCAGAGAGACGGCGACTGCTTGTGGTTCAATCAACGAGTACTTTCAGACAATAATCCACGTCGATGGCGGTATTGCTGCCAAGACACGTTTCCGCCAGCCGCCAGTCACCGATGGAGATCTACAATGTGGGTCGCGGGTGCTGGCTGTGACAGCTGAAGAATAAACTAACGTTGTTGGTTGCAAGTCCAAACATTCGCTGAATATCTTTCATTGTCACCAACTTTTTAGAATTAAAAAAATTACTGTCCTTTCAATTTAAAATAGCCCGTGCCGTTGCACAGTCCGTATATGACTTATTTTAGAGAAATTACAGCACGTTTGTCGCCATTATCGCGAACACAGATAGCAGGCGATCGGAAGTTTAACAAACGGGTACCACATCATGATCAAGTTTTCTTTTTTGCATTAAACGAGTCACAGATAATGCTGTCCTTGGTTTAAAGTGTGTCTCCAAAATGTCACCAGTTAAGTATGGATTTCGAACAATCAACAACTAAAAATTGTAGACCTACGAGCCACAATTCACTCGGTTTTCCCGATCATTCATTTCGAGTTCTTCATTGAGTCATTGATAAGTGAAATACTTACAACCATGAATGTGCTGCTCTGTCAAGAAGTCAAGTTTTCGAACAATTCAAAACTGCCAGAATCTATTTGATACCTTGTTGTTATCCTCCACGGCCGCTGACGCAAATTCCGACTTGTATCTGACTTTGTCGCCGCGCCCTCTTGGTAACAAAATCATCAAAGATTCAGTATCGTATGAATTCAAAATGGAATTTGAATGCTCAACACTCGTGTCTCATGTCATTTGGTCAACATATTTAGGAATGCAAAATCATGCATTGATGTGGCAATAAAGTGGCACGTACATGTAAGCTGTGACGGATTTAAGGGGGGCCATGGGGGCCTTGCTCCCTAAAACTCTCCTAGAGTCCATTTGGCAATACGGGGGTACAAATGTCTGATGGGCAAAATCTTCGAAAATACTCTGTCCTGGCCTCCTCTCACTCAAAATCCAGGATCCGCCCCTGGTAAGTTGCAAAATGTTCAAAGAATGTGTTCTGTGGCGAGAAAGGACCGCCATCGCAAATCACTGAGGCGTGTGCCTGGGGTACCCCATTGGTTCAAAAGTCATGCCCAATTTGCTGACTTTTGATTCCTAAACTACCTGTGAATAGAATTGTAGCACAATGTAGGATATGCACAGAGGATAACTTACATTTGTGTAGATCCTCCCAAACTCCGCAATAGTCAGGAGTATGCAAGTGTGCGGTTCTGTAAACATGAGAACCTCGCGAAACCTCAAGATCAAGCAAACGTTCGAGAGACTCTTGCGTACACGGAACTCAGCACACGATTTTGTTAGGCAACAATAAATCATCAGCAGTTAGCGCATTTTCAATACTTATGTTCTAAAAATTTAATGTTTGATATTCTAGATGAAATGGGTTCACCAAGGATGATGAGATAGCGGCAATACATATTTAAACCTTCGTTCGGTGAGATAGTTTGCATTCTATTGGACAAATTATGGAGAAAAATAAGCCACGCAAGGTGTCACAACACTAGAAATGGCGGACATTACTAAGGCTAGGAACGCAAGACAAAGGCCCCCTGTACCTCCACGCCCGGAGGGTCTTGTGCGAGACGGCAGATGGATAATATCGCCATCCGTACATACGACTGAGACTGTTACCAAAGACGAGCGTACATGCATACAACAATACAACGCCGGGTCTCCTCGAAAATTCGATGATCAGGTGAACAAAAAAATTGAACCACACAAGGAAAGCGAATATGCACCAATTTTGGATGAGGCGTGCCACATCCCTATTGCGGACGACGGCCAATGGGAAACGATAGATTCACAGGAGTACTACGATATCAAAAAAGCCCAATACTGGGATGACAACATAGCAGTGTCACAAGAAACTGCACAGGCGCCACCGCTGCCCCCACGAAATCCAAAACACGTCAAAGGAAAGAAATTTACAGTGCCGACAGAAGATCAACCAAAGGCACAGCAAGCGAAAGAAGGGAAACGACGGAGACATTCAATCTGTAATCAGCAGACAGAAGTCGCGCAAGACCACCAACCTGCACGAGTACCACCACCCTCTCAAGATCGAACGGTGCCGGTCAACCCAAAGAAGACAGCAGATATTCCCAGAATCTATCCGGAAAAGGTAGCTAAAGTAAAACAACCTGATCTGCGGACACGTATAGAGCAACAGCAACAACAACACCAGCAACAGAAACTTCTACAACAACAACAACAACAACAACAACAGCACTCACACCACCGTAATGAAGACGCTGCCACGACTTCAGAAAAACTAAAAGCTTTAAAAAACAAGACCCAAGCTCAACAATCAGTAGTTTCAGACAATTTGCAACAAAAGCAACCAGTGCTGCCTTCGAAGCAAAATATTCAAGGCCACACTCGGCAGATGGTGCCTCATCCTGGCCCGACAGCACCCGCGAACATTTTGAAAACGAAAGTGCCTCAGCCACCTGTGTCAGCAGAAAAACAACGAGAAGGACCACCACCAAATTCAATCCAACAAAGAACAGAAGTACCGCCAGTTAAAATAACAAATCAAAAAGCGCAAGCATCGCCAAATCCACTCTCAGGAACAGCACAGCAACGACCGCAAGCACTGCCACTTCAAATGTCAGCAGCAGCACAGCAAAAGACACCGTTAGCTCCAATATCACAGGAAATACCTCAAGCACCGCCATTCCAAATGTCAGCAACAATAGAGCAAAGACTACAAGCAAAGCCAGTTCAAATGTCTGCAACAGCACAACAAAGTCCACAAGCACCGCCAGCTCCAATTTTAGCAACAGCACAGCAAAATCCACAAGCACCCTCAGTTCAAAAGTCAGCAGCAGCAAAGCAAAGACCGCGAGCAAAGTCAATTCAAAGGTCTGCAACAGCACAACAAAGTCCACAAGCGCAGCCACCTCCTGTATCAACAACAGCACAGCAAAGACCACAAGCACCACCAGTTCAAACGTCAGGAGCAGCAAAGCAAAGACCGCAAGAAAAGCCAGTTCATATGCCAACAGCACCACAGCAAAGTCCACAAGCACCGCTAGCTCCAATTTTAACAACAGCAAAGCAAAATCCACAAGCACCCTCAGTTCAAAAGTCAGCAGCAGCAAAGCAAAGACCGCGAGCAAAATCAATTCAAATGTCTGCAACAGCACAACAAAGTCCACAAGCACCGTCAGCTCCAGTATCAACAACAGCAGAGCAAATAGCACAAGCACCACCAGTTCAAAAGTCAACAGCAGCAAAACAAAGACCGCAAGCAAAGCCAGTTGAAACGTGTGCATGGGCACAGCAAAATATACTAGCACTGCTAGCTCCAATATCAACAACACCACAGCAAAAACCACAAGCACCACCAGTTCAAAAATCAGCAACAACAAAGCAAAGACCGCGAGCAAGGTCAGTTCAAATGTCTGAAACAGCACAACAAAGTCCACGAGCACAGCCAGCCCCAGTATCAACAACAGTGCAGCAAAGAGCACAAGCACCACCAGTTCAAACGTCAGGAGCAGCAAAGCAAAGAACGCAAGCAAAGCCAGTTCATATGCCAACAGCACTACAGGAAAGTCCACAAGCACCGCAAGCTCCAATTTTAACAACAGCACAGCAAAATCCACAAGCACCCCCAGTTCAAAAGACAGCAGCAGCAAAGCAAAGACCGCGAGCAAAGTCAATTCAAAGGTCTGCAACAGCACAACAAAGTCCACAAGCGCAGCCACCTCCAGTATCAACAACAGCACAGCAAAGACCACAAGCACCACCAGTTCAAACGTCAGGAGCAGCAAAGCAAAGACCGCAAGAAAAGCCAGTTCATATGCCAACAGCACCACAGCAAAGTCCACAAGCACCGCTAGCTCCAATTTTAACAACAGCACAGCAAAATCCACAAGCACCCTCAGTTCAAAAGTCAGCAGCAGCAAAGCAAAGACCGCGAGCAAAGTCAATTCAAAGGTCTGCAACAGCACAACAAAGTCCACAAGCGCAGCCACCTCCAGTATCAACAACAGCACAACAAAGACCACAAGCACCACCAGTTCAAACGTCAGGAGCAGCAAAGCAAAGACCGCAAGAAAAGCCAGTTCATATGCCAACAGCACCACAGCAAAGTCCACAAGCACCGCTAGCTCCAATTTTAACAACAGCACAGCAAAATCCACAAGCACCCTCAGTTCAAAAGTCAGCAGCAGCAAAGCAAAGACCGCGAGCAAAGTCAATTCAAATGTCTGCAACAGCACAACAAAGTCCACAAGCACCGACAGCCCCAGTATCAACAACAGCACAGCAAAGACCACAAGGGCGACCAGTTCAAACGTCAGCAGCCGCAAAGCAAAGACCGCAAGCTCCGACAGCTTCAATATCGCCATCAACACAGCAAAAAGCGCAAGCCCAACCAGTTCAAATGCCAAAAGTAGCACAGCAAAGACCACAAGCACCACCAGCTCCAACAACAGCAACATCAACAGCACAGCAAACACCACAAGCACTGCCAGTTCAGATATCAGCAACAGAACAGCAAAGAACGCAAGTACCGTCAGCTCGAACAGCAGCACAGCAAAGACCGCAAGCATCGCCAATACAAATTTCAACAACAGTCGTGCAAAGACCACAACATACAAGGCAGCAAGTGCCACTTGAACTATTAAACCAGGCACCAGCTCCTGCAACAGGATTATCACAATCGAAACCGCAAATGGTTGGTGAATTGGCAGGAATGCCGTGTGGAAACTTGCCACAGACTTCAAAGCAAAAGACGAAACCACCACGGCCACCACTGCCACCACAACTGTTGCAAAGGCTGGAGATGGCAGCTACGGAAAGAAGTATTCCATCTGCAACAACTGGTGTATGCCAGCCGTTGCCTGATGTAGAGGTACGCCGTGAAATGGGTGCTGAACAGCGGCAACAGCAACAGTGGACATCGAAAAAGTACCCAGTCCCATCGCCACCACACTCCCCACAGTTGCCTGCTGTACAACAACATCCAAGACGTAATTCTCGTTCTTCAAGAAGAGGATCGTCGGCATTATCCAGAAAGAGCCCGAAGCGAGCAGTCAAAAGTCGGAATGGCAAGTCGCCAACGTTTAAAATGCCTTCACTGGGGAAGAGGATAATGAAGAATGCCAATAATTCGTTATGGACATTATCCACATCAAGCCAAAGTTCTTACTCAGACACTTACATGTACACCGAATTTCCAAGTTACGAGCTGCTGGCGTTTCTTAATATTCAAAAAATGACATTGCTAGGCAGAGACAGAAAATACCATCGCCAACGAAACTCGCTATGTTATGCCCCATCGTAGCAGCAGTATAAAATCTCATTATAACTTGAAGTATTTTAAACAGTTTCTTGATCACTATGCACAGGATTTACGAAAAGGGAAAACGAAATTGAATCTAGGATGTCGCGAGAGGGCCTGCCATAATTTCACAGTGGTAAATGGGAGGGTTTAGGATTCGGGTAAGGCGCAAGGCGCGAATCCGAAGCGCGTAGAGCCGNGGGGGGTTCCGCTCGCCCTTGTAAGACAATTTTTGTTTTTGTACCCAAGTAGTGTAATTTCCTTGCACCCTGGCGAGTTATGTGTTAATTAACGTGACTCTAGACTTTTTTTAAGATGATTCAAATCTCTTCTCGATTTCGTCATATAAACTCGGTTCATAAGTTCCGTAAAACAATATTTGTGCGTATCTGGGAATGAGTCAAGCCACCAGCAAAATTTTAGTTGGAACATCTGACTACACATCGATTATAGCATACGAAAAAGCGTATACGAACATGTCTATAGTTTACACATGGGTTTAGACAACTACCGAACATTCAATAGCATAAGAAGCACCGACGGCCAAATAAAAACACAACGCTTGAATGTCAGATGATCGCGTAAGTTGTTTAAGAACGAAGACAGGCACTGTTACATCCGGAAATAAACATATGTTCAGTCTCGTTACGAGAAAAACTGACGAACGATGGGGATCTCAGCTTATAGTCTATCATTAAAAGCGATAATAAACACTTGCAGCCGATTTCATAAAGGTGGTTTAAAGTTAAACCTGGTTTAAACTGGACTTAGATCAGGTTAAAGACAATCTGTATTTCATAAAGGTGGCTTAACTTTTAGACCAGTGGTCTAGTAAAACCTGGTTTAACTCCAACTTAGACCTGGTCTAATTCAATTTTCATTTCACCAACGAGGTCTGTATTCTTTAGACCTGTATTAAGATCTTAAACCAGGTTTAACTTTAGACTTGGTCAGACCAACGTTTAACTGTTAAATATGACAGACTTCACGATATAGGTGCAACGGAATGGTGCCGTGGTGTGCAGTTGCGACGCAGTTTTTGAGCAAAAATGGACTATTTTCAATATTCAGTTTTACGACGCCACAAGGTCAAACGTAGCAGGGGCGGATCCACGATTTTTAAGGGGGAGGGTTGATCAAGGGCTTTTTAAAAGGAGGGAACAAGTCAACCATTTGAAAATTATAGATTTGATATCACTAAAATCAAGGGAAAAGGGGGTCTGGACCTCTTGACCGCTTTGCAACCGCATATGTGTAGACCAGTACGTGCTGGATGGCGTCCTGCTGATTCCTCAGAATACGACTGGTCGAGCAGGGCGTCATCGTCGTACACGCTACGGGTTTGACTGAGGACAGCATCTTCTGATTCGTCTGAGTTCCACCTCCATTGGTCTCCGACTTAATGTTGCCGGGAAGGGGTCTTGCTCCACCCCTTTGGCCGCGAACAATAAACACTAAAACGGCACAGAAATAAATTTGGACATTTATTGTGTTGCGGCTAATCGTGAGCATGTGTGTACGTGAGTTGGGCACAGACATTACATTTTTCCTCATGTGAAAAGCTTTTAGACCTTTTTCGCAAATGCCTGCACTGATTCTACTAGTGTGTGCCATTGTATACCCACGTGCCTTGATCAAGGTTTCATTGAAGCACTTCTATAGTTTCTTTGTTGGGTTAAGCCAGATCGACACAGCAGGGTGGCTTGGATACTTTAAACCTGGTTTTACTAAACTGGCTCCCAGGGCTAACAAAACCAGGCTTTCAGACTTTTAAACCACGTTGGTGAAATGCAAGCTAGCTCTAAAATTAGACCAGGTTTAGGAAGACCAGGTTTAAGTCTTAAACCTGGTTTCGTTAAACCACCTTTATGAAATCGGCTGGGTATCACTTTATTAAACTGAACCACATTCACTGTTGGGTCACTGTATGTCACAATTGAAAAACGTCAAATGTACCAGGGAACAAATCACCTGAAAATATTTTCACGGAACCAAAACATGCTGTACACCGCAGTGGCGGATTTAGGAGGGCCAAGGGGGCCATGCCCTCCCCTAAGATTCTACCAGATACCAAAATTCAAGACCCCAACATCTCCACATTTTAGGCTGCGCGCGCGCTTCTGCCGCAATTCTGGTTGTTCCTGTGCCCTGCCTGGATCCGCCCCTGCACCGTGGTGAAAAGATATACAAGACCAATTCGCCGAGAGACCAGGTGCCCACTGAGAATCAAGATGTAAATAAGCTAGCCTTGTCCGTCACGAGACCAAAAGTACACCTGTGCTTAGTAAAAAATAGTAAATCTGTCGCGGGACTAAACAGTCCTGACTGAGGTAAATAGTTTTACAAAGCACAATGTGTTAAAAAATATCACAAGACTAGGTCGCCGAGGGACCAGAACTACAGTGAGGGTCAATATCTACATGGTTCGTTGAGAGACAAAAACTTCACTATCCTAAATATCTCAAAAAATTCTCGAACTGTCGTGAGAGCAAAAAGTACCGACTCGGTAGATAGCTTTACGAAGCACACTGTGGTAAAAAATATTACAAGACCACTTCACCGAGAGACCAGAACACTAAAAGTCAATAGCTACAAATAAGCTGAATTGAAAACTGTTCCCTAGAATTTTTTTAATCCCGAGTGGTTGCTCATGCATGTATTTTATGCATCTTGCCGTTACTAACAGACAAAACTTGGCGCACTTTCAGTGAAATAAGATAGACTTGCAAAACAAACGCCTTGGGTTGCTCTGGATAAAGCGCTTGACGACCAGTGACTTGTCTAGTCTTTTCGTAGCTTCGTAATGCATGGCCATCATTGATAACCCAGCGAGCTTTTCCTCAGACATTGTAGCCCTCAAATGTGTCTTCACACGCACAGAAAGTGAACTCTCTGCCACACTGGATCCAATAGGGGATAGACATACTATCAATAACAGCTCCCGGGCGTTTGGGAAGATGTCGCCGTCTGCGTGCTTGGACATGGGCGTTTCATTGGGTGGGCCTTTCTCCGGAAATTCTCAGTATAGAAGACTGCCGTGGTGCTTCTTGTCGGTAAGAAGACGACCAAAGCTGATGTGGGACTCAGGGCTTTTGAATACCGCGCGAGTCCCGCAAAACTTTGCTGAGAAAGTACATGTATAGCCTACCCGCAATTTCTGGTACTGTACAGTGCTCGCGAATGTGGTAATCTTGTCAATGTGAGTGCCCCCAGCCCGGGTTCATTCCTTTTATAGGCCTAACTTCCCAGGGTATCTTGAAATGGACTCGCATGTCTGGTGTATAATAAACTTTTCAATAAATTCCTGAAAATAAATCGCACATCCAGGAAAACAGTGAACGGAGGACAAAAATCATAGAAGGAGCAAAACTGGTCATAAGTCATCAGTTTACCATTGGAATTTAAGAGATCATAAATATACGGTGTACCCTTTCTATACTATTGTCTATAAAATATTGTTTTTTATCTATTAATAATTTTGTATTAAACCACAGCAATTCATAATGGACCAAATCTTTAGTATAACCTCCAATGTACCGGATAAATCTTCAACGGCTCTAAAAACTTCTTGCAAAAACAATTTTTTTCTTTCCTTGGATAAAGTTTGGTAAAATAGTTTACTAAAATGAAAAAAAAATGAAAATGTCATTTGTCGTCAGAATAGCTATCCGGGCAATATCATCAGTTTATAATAATCTTTTAGACCAAGTTATTTCAAGAGATTTTATAAAGGATCCCAAATGAACCATCCGACAACCGCCAAGTGAAAAATCTTGAATAAAATTTGTCCTTTTGATTTGTCTGCTTTTAAGCGGAAAAGATACATGACATACAAGTATTTTAATACTTGGGTCATGTATCACTTCCGCTACCGTGGAGTGATCAAGCATTTTCTCTGGGAATCATTTGTGGTTCTAATTGGAACGGTAAAATCGAAAAAAGAAAAGGAAACCACACTTCTCAGTATCAGTAGTGATCAGGATGTTTATGGCATACGTGACATGTTCTGATTACTCATGGTTTAACTAAAAATTCCACTAGTCCATCAAATTTTTTTGGGCTAAGAAACCCAGTTTTTGCTGTTATAAGTGGGCTCAAAGATGAACAAGACTTCGTTATATTTTCCAGATTTTATTTATAGAATTATTAACCACAAGACATTGCCAGTACATGAGATTGTAATGCAATCACCACAACTATAGGTACAGGTGCAATGCAGGACATATATATGCATCTAGTCATAGCATCGCAAAGGGTACAGAAAACAGGTACTCATTTTATGAAATAATTGCATGGTAGCGTGGTCCCCAGAAAATTAGCATCAATCTGCTGGCTCTCATTAGGAGCATACAAAAAATTCACAAAAATCCATCAAAGAATTTCGGCAGATATTAAGACGGACTAAATAACACTGTCCCAACAATAGTCACATACATACAAAAATTGACAACATCTCAGCTTTACTCAATAGGAACACATGCACAATTTCATGAAAAAATAAAGAACTTGGTAGACAGGCAAATGTGGAGAAAATTAAATTTACCATTAGGGGGTGCTACAGTGGAACAGTGGGAAAATTAATGTGGGCCATACTCTCTCTCTCTCTCACTCTCTCCCTCCCTCCCTCNGTCCCTCCCTCTCTCTCTCCTCAATAGGAATACAATCATCTTTCAACTTTCATGGTAATTCAATGATAAGTAGGTCGGTGACGTAGAACAGACACTGACGCAATGAGAACAGCCACTAGAGCACAAAAAGATCGAATCTATCTGAAAATGGGGAGGTGTCGTTTCCTTAAAACAAAAGTGGCACTACGGTGTGCTACTGTAGTTGCACCCATACAAAAAAATCGCTATTAGTCGGGTTTTCTCAATAGAAATAAGTCAAATTCAACAATGATCCACCTATACTTTGGTGTAACTGAGGCAGATTTAAACATTAACAATTAAGCAACCTGAGGAATTGAAATGCACCCACAACTGCATCGCAAATGGCATCAAGGGGTGTTTATTGGTATGCAAAAAAAATGGCCATCTAATGGCAGAGTACGTCTGACACATCCGAAAATAGGAAAAAATCATCATCTCTCTAATACAAAACGATTTGCAAATTTCATGGAAATCCTTCAAGGAATTCAACAGATACAGAGACAAACGTGAAAAAACAAGTGGTCATTAGGAAGCACAGTAATACTAGGATCCATTCATCTATTGTGGTCATTAGGAAGCACAGTAATACTAGGATCCATTCATCTATTGTGGTCATTAGGAAGCACAGTAATACTAGGATCCATTCATCTATTGTGGTCATTAGGAAGCACAGTAATACTAGGATCCATTCCTCTATGGTGAAGCTGAAAGGAATACACTTGCCAAATTTCCGAAACATCTTGAAAGCATTAGGAGAAACACTCACTATGCGAAAAAATGTCACTAGGGGGAGCCACAGCACTTGCTAGTCTAGCACCCATATGAAAATCTCAGTCGGAGCACATCTAAGAATTTTGATCATGATTCTTTTCAAAAGAAGTCCAGCACATAGAGCAGGACACCAAAAAAAAAACTGGAAATAAATAACAGTGGCCACTAGATGGCACTGAAGATGGCCACTAGATGGCACTGAACATGCTGTATCTGTCTAAACATGAAGGCACCATGGTCTTTCTTCAAAAACCTATTTGCCGCATTCATGAAAATCTGTCGAGGAACTCCAAAGATACAAAGGTTGATGTAAAGAAAATTGCCACAAGGGTCACAGCAGGTCGGATCCATCCGAAAGTCATAGTCCTTCGTCATGTTGATAGCAACATATTTGCCAAATTTTACAAAGATCCTGTATGGGTTTTAGGAGACACAGGTGCGGCTCGCCAGACAAATAGCAGCTAGAGAAGGATGACGACAGACACAGCCGTAACCATATACATATCATTATGAGGGATGGTGTATAATAATGATCAGCCATTATGACTAAAATAACAGCAGGAGACAGTCCATCTTTGTTATAAGTTTTTAATTAACTGATCAATAACCACAACCAACCCATCCCTGAGGCAAATGGACACCAAGCGCCATTTAACTGTCAATCTTTAAATCCTTGCCACAGCGAATGATTTCATCGACGACAAAGTCCATGTCACCAGTTGTTACCCCTGGATTGGCCAGAACAAATCGGAAAAAGTTCACCAGATGACCCAGTGGCTGATATCCAATCAGCATTGTGCCTTCCTGTTGCATCTGGCCTTTAATGGCTGGTGCGACCTAGATAGGAAAACAGTACACTGTCTTACAGGCAACACTGTGATTCAATTTACATTGTCCACGACATAAAACAACTGGTTCAAAGTGCCCAGTAACACAAGATATAGCGTAGCGTTTTTCCCAAACGTACAAACCTAAAGGAGTCCAGGAAGTTAGAAGAAAACTGGTGGCTGTGTTTGTAAAGCTGTGTTACCAACTAAATCACGACAGCATTAATTGTCCAGTAACATTGCCATTACACTACATGCTCAGGATTTACAGAAGAAAGCTTTGATCACGTAACATTCTACGGTGTGACATTTATGGTAAAATCTCATCAATTTAGGACAGGACATAACAATACGTGAAATTTTACTTAATTTTCAGTTTTGCGTATTTATGCAGCACAAAACAAATGATTTTACACACCAATTTTGCAGTAATTGTTTTTGTTCGAAGTCGGTGAGATTTTGCTGCAATAAGTGCGTCATAGGTACACAAAAGGTATACCTACATTTAGCTTGTCAATACGCACAAATCACCACTCTGACATGCTGCTTTAAGTATGGACCTGCAGGACAAGCTCGGCAAGCTGGCCCCTTGCACTAAGGGACCCTTCACATATTGTGTCATCCAAAACTGTTGGTCACATTTCACCCATCATGATATAAACATCCCCTCCCTGTCCATCTTCCTTACGTCACCACAGCTAATTTTAAATTGAGTTTTTACTTACAACGAGTTGGTAAACATTGTTTAAAAAGCTGAAACTCATAGTAAATAAATGCAGATAAACGAGAGCGAACAACAGGTCTTACCTTTCCCAGTTTGTGATACCAGCTTGCTGTCTCTTCTTGCCCTCTCATGTTCTCAGGAATGTACCAGAAACAGACATTACTGCATTCTGGCTGTGAAAATAGACAAAGTAATGTGTGACTCAATGTATCAGAGACAAATGTTAAGTGCATCCTGTCACCATTGCATTCCAAAATGCCACTATTTAACAAAAGTTTGCCTGCATTACAGTCACCATGATGAATTACATGTACAAAATAACTAGGGAACAAAATAAAGATTATAGTACATTTGCATTATGAAATTGCATCACCAAATAGAACAATAATTTTCAGTGATTAATTCAAAAAATCTATTCGGCCACTCACCTCATCCACTACAAGCCTAAATCCTTCCGTTCTCCTGATCTTGTCTGTCAAGTACTTGGACAAAGTGAAAATGTTGTCTATCCGAGCCTCCAAGCCCTCGTTACCGTATGCCTTCCACATGAACCATACTTTCAGTACATCGACTGTACGGCCACACTGGATGGACTTATCTCCCGTATCAAAGGAGACATCGTAGAATTTGTCTTGTTGGAACAGATAGGTGGCGTTAGCACAGTGGGCATGATTGAGAAGACCCTGGTGAGCACAAGAACTAAGAAATTGTAAGCACGGTTTTCATTGGTCAGTCCTTCACAAAGCAGCATCAACTGAACAATCATGAAAGGGAACTCTTGTATGTAAATTACATCATACACTGGTACTGATGATACATAATATTGGTTGGATCTTGCGTTATTGACTATTTAAGTGCCGACGCACTCCGTTAGTAGTTTGACTTTATTCGCCATCTGTTGGTGGTTTTGTATTTGTGATGTGGCTTCTACTGTGTCTAGTTTCCACGTGGCTAATTCTTCAATTAGTATCGACAGACCATGGTTTGTAGGTGTGACATGCGAACTTGACTCATTCTTATTTCAATGCCTTCACTGATGAGTTTACTATAATCTCACAGTTTTGTCGTAATTTATGCCGCAAATTGGTACATTAAGTATATTGTAGCTAGTTTTGTTATATAGTCAGAACTTCAACATAATGTAACGCGTATTCTTTTGCATAGATTCAAGTAGTTTGACGTTAGTTTGAGTAAGTATATTAGGCAACGTTAAATATTAGTAGTGTAACTTGTAAACGACCAACGCATTGTGCAATTGTCTCATGGAACGTTTTTTGTATGTTACAGTTAACGTGAGCAACAAAAACTAACGAAGAAATAAAGTTTAACTTCACCACAACTCATGCTCCCGTTCATTCATGTGGGCCTAAGGATTTTTGCGACCACATCACTTTCTGGTATTTTCTGCCTCTGTCTTTGCCGACCTGGCACTTCAAAATGCTGATAATTTTTAAAAAAATGTTTAACTTTCATCTGATGTTTGAAGAAGAGTAAAGAGGGTTAATGCCCATTAACTGCAACATTTGAAACCCCTATGTACCCTAAAAGTGCGTAGAATACAGCTAAATCCCTACAGATGGCAGCCCAGCTAGTCTCACTACACAACCGTTACAAGAAACTGCTGCAGTACACAAGCAACATTGAAAACATGCACTCCAGACTGTTAAACATGGGAGAGCATAACAATATTTAAGTTATGTCGCTCTGTACTTGACCGAGAACAAATTTTACAACCTTAATTTCACAAAGTAACTGTAAAAAACTACTGGGTGCCTGATGGGCAGGAAAACTTCGAAATTGTCAATTAACATGTCAGGAAGCATAGAACAAAGTGGCAAACCCTAAATGTAATGTTTCACAAGTTGCGGTTTGTATGGGAATTTGAAGTTCCAATAGTCCTTTTGCGAGTTTATAACAATAACGCGAGATTACGTGAGACTTAATTGTGACGTCACGGGAAGTGGGGCAAAAGCAATGAGCTTTATATTTATCCCATTGGGCAAAAGCTTGTCGTTTGGCCCATTTGCCCAATAGGTTAGCAGAGTGTATTCTGTTATTTTCTTCCACTTTTTGGCCGTTTAGTTCAAAAAATGCCGAACAAGTACTGCTGTTATGGCAAATGAAATTCAGATTCGCACTTCAATACGTTTTATCACGTTTTGTACTAATTTCGTTTCGTGTATTTTAAACGAGCGATAGGCGAAATCCGCTCACTGATTAAGTTTTCACCACGTCAAAAATACATTCTACATCTAAAATTATCACCTAAACAGGCGCTTACTTTCTCCAGTGGTCCTTTCTGCTTCTAAATATATCTTTGATGAAGCATAGGTACGGGAATTCAGGTGACTTTGGCGAAGAATTCCAACTCCACATTGTGGTTACTGTTAACTTAAACCGCGCGCGCGATAACCACAAAGTAGTTCAACTGGTCAGGTGAGTATGAGGCAAAGGCTAGCGCGAGACTGAGTGAAGCGCGAGACGTAGCGCGTGACACTTGCAAAATAACATGAAAACACATCAAGTGAATTTGTAAGATTTGTGTTCCTTGGTCTTATTGTTCGTGATTTCACGTAACTTCCTCAAGATGGCGCCCTGTGAGAGAAACTTGAGCGAACCGCGAGGTTTTCATGGATAGGTTCAAGTTATTTGTAGACTAAATTGTATCCAGAGTCAGGGTATGTGTTAATTAATTATAACTCCATGTGCACATATGCATGTTCCATTTGATTTTATTTGCTGTATTTTGAAGTGAGTAACTTTTTATGGGGATAAACTATCGCCCCTATATGCTTGCGGCATTCAGGCCTAGACCGGGTTGAGTTCCAATTTCAGTCCGTTCACAGCTTCGCACAACATAACAAGTTCACATTTTCTTCGTTCATTCACAGTTATTCCACGATCCATGTACCATCTTTTAAGTCGTGTTTACGTTTTAAGCGTAAAATTCACCATAAGAACTCCAGTAAAATTTAGCGTGTGTAGCTAAGACTCAGGGCCAAACAAGAGCAATATGGCGGGTTTTGCCCCTTTTCCGGTGACGTCACATTGACTAACGAGAAACTCGCAAGTGAGCTATTGACGAGGGATTTTCCAGCAAAAATCCCCAAGTACTGCAATATGTGAGGTCATATTTTGTGAGCTAGTACTCGCCATGTCGGACAGGTTTGTAGACAGAAAAACATGCCATGTTCAATAATTTGGTCGAATTTTGTTGTTTGAGAGGACAACTCTGGACCCACCTGATGTTTGGTGAGAAAGGCACAAGTCTGCAAGAGGGAACCCATCATTTTGTGGGGGTTCCATGCAACCGAGTCAGCTCTCTCAATCCCCTTCAGCTTGATGCGGTGTTGCCGTGACAACAGAGCCCCTCCTCCCCAGCAGGCATCCACATGCATCCATACGTCATACTTGTGACAGACATCGGCGATTTCATTCAAGGGGTCAAAGGCACCGTACACAGTTGTGCCAGCCGTAGCATTGACAATAAAAGGCTCAGAACCCTGAAAATGAAAAAGGCTCGGGTTGCAATTCAACAGCTACATGATCACAGCCAGGCTTCAGTTCCACTCATACTGTGGTTTGACTTTCTATGAATTTTCTGAGACGCTTTAATTATTAATGAGTCGTGCTTACCACAAAATAACTTATCGAGATGCCTGTCACCTGGATCATGAAGGCATAACCAGTCTGCTGGTGTGACTCACATAACAAACTGACTCTTTAACTCTTATCCTGCACTAGGCGAGGTCAGCGGACAAGCCTATTATCCTATTAAAATGGAGTAAGGCAACCATGCAGAGGTATTCAAAGGGATTCAAGTTTAGGGATTAGTTGATCGAAGCAGTAAATGGGTCAAGCCTATAACGGGGAATGTGAATGCTGAATCCAAGTTACAAGTTTGGAAATTCCCGATTCCAAAAGACATCATTTTGCAGATTTATAATTAAAAAAGCACATTTAGCTAGTCACATATGAGTACATGTATTACATACTGTAACACAAACCAGCAGTTATATGCACCTCTTGCTTGGCTTTCAATATGGCAGCTTCCAGCTCAGAGGGCAACATTCGTCCTCTCTCATCACACGTGACAGTAACAAGACTGTCTAGTCCAATCCCCATGAAATTCACACCTTTCTTACACGAATAATGAGCCTGTAAAGGAAGTTGAGGCTAAAATTTTGTCAACACCGACACTGGAATCAGGGTTGGCGGAGCGTCCAATTGCCACTAGGCAAACGCTTTTAGAGAGGCTTTATATAGCTGTATGTCACACACGTAAGTCACATGTCACAATACTACTTGCACATGACAACTCCTTCATACGTGTGACACGGTTTGTACCACCAAAGCCGTGTAGTACACGACATTCTATAAGGGTGAGGTGCGTTGTCAGAAAGCCCTACCAAGTTTTCCCATCTATTCCAATTTTCTTGTACATCACAAGAGCACTGTGTCTTTATTTAATGAGAGAAGTGTTAATTGATTATTATCATTATTAATACTCCATGTCAGAGATGAAAAATCTTGCAGCGCAGCACCCATCACTGGCGAACGTGTTGGTTCGAAAATATGGGTGAAGGCATATTTGCCACCTGTATTCCCGGGTTTGGGCTCGTAAAAATTGTGGGCAAAAAACAAGCCCATGCACAAGTGATTTGAGTGCAGTGATTTGCAAAAGATGGCAGCTGTATCCGATAAATCTAATAAGCTGGTGCAGAATTAGTCAAGTTGCCTGAAAGTTGGTAGGTGCCATCATAGGTGTGATAAAAAACAATTTGTCAAATTTCATGCAAATCTGTCAAGGGATGCTAAAGGTATAAAGGCGAAAATGGAAAAAAGACAAATTGCATTAGGAACCACATTCAGTATTCAAAGCTATACAAAAGTCGTGGGCAGCCTTTGTCACATTTATACAAATTCAAAACACTTGTACAACCGTACGAAGTTCCTTCAAAGGATTGAGAAGATACAGGCGTACATCTGCCAATTTTCATGATCCTTTGGGAAGATGCCCAAAAACAGACTCAAATTTTTTAACAGGAGCAAATTGTTGAAATGTGTCTATGACTGCACTACAAACGGAAAGCTTAAAATACCCAGAACCTGTCTGAAAATGCCAAGACGTCACCATCTTCCTGATGGAAAACAACTTACTGTATTTGCCACATTTCATGAAAATTCATCAAGGGCCTCAAAAAGATACTGATTGAAAAGATACTGAGGTAAACATGGAAAGTCAAATTTCACTAGAGGGCAGAGTGGTTGTCGGATCCGTCCATCAATTGCCAAACTTCACAAAGACCGTGTACGTAATTTGGGAGATATATTCAAGGATCAAAATAATGCCACAGCAGTAAGGCCAATCCGAAAATCAGAAGAACATTTTTTGGTATTTTGAACCTTTTGGCAGCTAGAGAAACTGACACCAAAAAAGGACTCAAGAGTAATGAAAGTGGCCACTAGGTGGTGCATAATGTGTGGCATCTGTCCTGAAATAAAAAGGCACTGTCATCTCCATAACAGAAATCCCTGTTTGGCAAACTTAGAGAAAAACTATCAAAGAATAATGAAATTGGAGGCAAATGCCAAAAATAAGACTGCAACTAGGGGGGACAGCCACAGTCAGATTTGTCGAAAAACCCGTAGTCAGTCTTTGCCACAATCATAGGAAAACACTTGCCAAATTTCACAAAGATCCTTGAAAGGATTCAGGAGATCACAGCCGTGGACCCAATGAATACATGTGACGTCAAGTTCCAGTTTCTGGAATACTTGAAGATCAACTTTTTGATTTTTCATAATAAGGTTGCTAATCAGTTATCTATTAAGTTATTTCAGTCTTCTCTTTATGCTTAAAGGTTCAAAAATCCCCAAATTTCCTTTTAAAGTGGCTGTATACCCGCTTTTCAACATAAAATCCAAATTTTGATTTAAGACTACGTTTTGTTAGGAAATTGTTCTTCTGTTAGTCAAATTTTAGGTGATTTCGTGACATCCAAAAAGCAGACAGCTTGTTATTGCTGGAGTCCAGGGGCCCGTTCCAACAAAACTGACTTAGCTAAGACAAATCTTAAATATTTGTAAATTTTAGAATAAAAGTTAAATTTGTCTCAAAACCAATTCAAGAAAGAGATCTTAAGTTTGTTTTAAGTGTTGGACATAAGTTTTGTCTTAATTTTGACTTACTTGCCTAATGTGGAAGTTTCAAAGTTTGGAAATTAAGACAAATCTTAAACTTAAGTCAAAAATGAACTTACCGGGTAAGTCAGTTTCTTGGAACAGGCCCCAAGCTTTTAAGGTGTCACTTGTCAGTTTATGCACCGAGCATGGTCTCATGAAATAACAACATCTCAGTACTTTGCGAGACCAGAAACCACCTGAGGTGATACCAATTTGATAACCATGAGCGGTCCAAGTCATAAGCTTGCTTCTTTGATGGAACACAGGTTTATAGTTGCTGTAGAATGCTATTTTATCAAAGGCGTTGACAGTTGACCTGCCATCTGATTCACACGTCTGATCCATTATTTGCCCCTTGTGAATGCAGTATTAGCACTATGACTTACATGCTCTGATGTGAAGGCACATATCCGTGGAATGCCAGTCATGCCTACTGACTTGACCTCTGGATACTTGCGAAACCGTGCCAGGCTGAAGCCATACATGTTACAAATGGAACCACCTGCACAAGCAAAACACAGTCTGAGAGGCTGATGACAATCATGGCCAGTTTGATCATGAGACAACTCCTATGCTAATTAACAAGGTCGCGTGATGCGTCTCACATATGCTGTGTGAGAAGACTAAAAATTCTTACTTTCGTTTTCACATTCTAAGCCAACGGGTGAAGTATAGCAACTGTAGTTTTCAAAATAAACTAGACAGACCTCGGACTGCGACAGAACTCTGACTACCAATCTTGGATTTGCACTAGGCGCTACATCTCATTTCCCAACCTGCCACTCATGCTCCATATCCCCAGGGATTATAACAGGCACTTACCTCAAGGCCTGGACTTGTATGGCTGGCGTTTGGGGATTAAGGAACAGCGGTGGGTGTCACAATGATAACCAATGCCCGTTTTGTGGCAACATGCTTTTTCGCCCATTTTGGACCCTGCAGAATATACAACAGCAACGCAAAGCGTTGATATGCGCCCACCATTGTCACCACGATGGTCATTTTCATAGAAATACACTTGCCAAGTTTCCCAAAGATCGTGCAAGGATTCAGGAGAAACAGCTGTGAATATGAAAAAAACAGAACAGCCACTGGGGGGCACCTTAGTGGTCAAAATTGTCAAAATATTCATCAGCCATGCACTTCCCAGTAGGAACACATATACCAATGATTCTTTGAGTGCTTTGGGCGAGATAACAACACTCAAAAATAATAAAATAGCCACTAGCTGGAGTGTACTACAACAAATTCATTTGAAAACGGAAAGATGTCATTGCTTTTTTAACAGAAACCCATTTTACATGACAACAAATTTCAAAAAATCCGTTCAGGAACTCCAAAGATGCAGAGGAAAAAGGGTATCATTAAATTTGCCATAAGAGGCACAGCAGTACTCGGAACATTCCAAAAGTTACCCATCGTTGTCACCTTCTTATAAATAAACTTGTCAAATTCAATATAGATCATGTAGAGGGTTTATGAGATATAGCCATGGGTGCAAAAAACAAAACTGATACTAGGAGGTGCCAAAGTAGTTGGTTGCCTCTAAAAAACGTCATCAGCTTTGACATCTTCTGAGTAGGAGCATGAATGCCAAGTTTTGTAATCATCCTTTGAGTGGTTTGGCTGAAAAAGGGACGGATGTCAATACACAGACTAGAAAACAGTAAAAATGGCCACTAAGTGAAAAATGTGTCCAATCCATCCAAAAACAGAAAGGTGGCATCATCGGACCAACAGATATCAGTTATTTGCCAAATTTTATGAAAATTCATTAAGGAACTCGGAAAGCATGCAGGCAATTAACGTAAACAAATCAAAATTGCCAGTAGAGGGCACATCAGTGGTCAGATCAGTGCAAAATATGCTCATGTCGTCACATCTATGAAAGGAACCAAATCATAAATCTGAAAAATTTGTGACCATGCAATTCCAAGGGATTTGGAGCTTTTTATTGTCTGTGACATACCGGAAGATAGAGTGACGGATGCCAGACAATGGACAGGGGTAATAACATAAAGCACCCAAATATAAACATGACTGTCATGTATAAAAAGCTAAAACCGTAATTGAAATTCGAACTTCTTCATTGTTTGAATGGCAAAGAATGCTTTACTACTGCTGTCCAGAAGAAAAGAAATGTGCATTGTAATTGTTGTCCTTTGTTGACATATGGTGGATGATCTCTGTTGTGTGACCTGCCTACTCAACACAATGACTGACATGTACACCAGGGCTTTTCAGAGCAGTATTAAACCCCCAAAGAATGTAGTGAAATATAAAACGGGATTGTCTCAGGAGTTGGAAATTCAAGCAACTATTTGTTGCAATAAAATAATGATTTTGTCGAATTTGGTCAGACATTAACATGACAGTATTGTTCAAAGCCACCAATAGTCGATTCATGTAATCATAGAATATAATAGTACATGGTCCGCCAACTCCGTATATTTTCAATGGGCGAAATCTGTGATCTTAGTTACGCATAATCCTGACGTCACTGTACACTAGCGACACCTGGCAAAATTAGCAAGTTTTACTTCCAGCAAGTACGTCGTCTGCTAACATGGTCGGCTGTTGTGTGTTCAGGTGCCAAAAGTACTCATGATACCAACAGTTCTACTATTGGAAGACTTTGAATAGCGTTTCAATGCCAAAATTATTTTTTTCGTTGCACTGGACAGTAAAATGGATGCGAGAATTTCCCGTCACAATACACTAACCAGAAACTGACATTGGTAATTTAGGAGAGTGGTGCCTCCACTAGGAATCCGCACAAGAAAACGTCGGAGTTGCAGATCTGTTGTATATGATCTACGATGTAATAAGCTTTTTGTTTGCAAAGATGTTGCGATTTCAACAATGTGGACGAAGTATACCAGTCAAGAGTTTGTCGACATTTAGCCGGAATTGAAATGTATATACTAGCACAAAATAAATGCATGTTGCACTTTTGTGCACCAAAACCTTAATGTTGTCTAGTTTCTTTTGAAAACAACTGTACTTATTGAATGCTAGTAAAGACATTAACAACATGACAAGGAAGGCATGACTTCAAGCGCGAAAAAATCCAGACTTCCCCTTCCTATAAAACTTCACCATCACTGATGTAGCTGTAACTAACCAGGACAGAATATTCCATCACCAGACGTCCACCCAACCAAGTAACGTAGTTGAGTGAATACGACATCCTCCATTACTGTGAACACCGGCGCCACCTCAAAGGTATATCTGTAATTAATGCATAGCAGCATAAGTGAAAACATCCCAGTTCAATGATGGAAGACATTTATATAAAATAAACATACAGAAACACCCCTCAATGAGCCTACTGCAAGACCAATTAATACAATCCTGTACAAGATGACAAAAACTTAAATAAGGAGGTCGGAGGTCATAGTCCATGGCAGTAGACCAACAGTTCAACATGCACTGCAACTATTTCAAATGTCGCACTCAGAAAACTTCCCTCTTATACTAAATCACCCTACATACTAATGAAGAATTAGACAGTAGCAGTTTCGTGAATGATTACAATTCAAGTGCTTGAATGTGTACAGTATAAATGTGTACAGTATAAACGTGTACAGTATATAAACGTGTACAGTATAAACGTGTACAGTATAAACGTGCACAGTATAAACGTGTACAGTATAAACGTGTACAGTATAAACGTGCACAGTATAAATGTACAGAATAAACGTGTACAGTATAAACGTGTACAGTATAAACGTGCATAGTATAAACGTGTACAGTATAAACGTGTACAGTATAAACGTGTACAGTATAAACGTGTACAGTATAAACGTGTACAGTATAAACGTGTACAGTATAAATGCCTGCATTCATTTGACTGACTCTAATCAATCACATCACTGAACAGTTTTCCGTTAATTCTCAAACGTTACGCGAAAATTTGTTCAACACCATGCTCAGTGAATACATCAGGTCACCCAATGCATTTAGTAATATCACATTCAATATTCAAATACTTGTTTAGGCGTATGCCACTTAATAGCACAGCTGTAAAGATAAATGTGAACAATGGGAATAAGGTTGGACTTGTAGTAGTTTGTAGTCACTTGCATTACAAAACAGAGGAAAAATGCCAGTCATAACACATAAACATGCAACGCAATCTCTTAAAGAAGCCTGGAATACGATAAACAGACTAAATTGCAATATTGAAAGTGCTCCTGTGCTACTGAAATAGAATTCAACCTGCTCACCAGGTATTTTTAGGGTTTTGTTTGTAAAGATTTTTAATTCCTGTTCATATCAAAACATTTTTCTTTTAGTTTCAAAATTTCAAAAAAAAACAATCTGCCAACGGCGCTCGCCACTTCCTCTCAATTTTTCTCCCACAAGGCAAAGCACTAATCTCCTTTACGGTATGGCAAGACACAGACGTAGCATATTTCCCTTGTATGGAAAATGTGACGTTTGACCTCAAGTGACTTCAAGCAACTGTCGAGTGCATGTGTGCATTTACCACAAATGGGAGGGAAATTAGAAACGCTCTCGTAACCACAATAACCCTTTGCGCATATTTTAAAAATCATGAATTTTGTAATTTTTTCTAGAAATTTCCTCACAAGGGAAAGTGAATAACTCTGTATAGACGTTGAAGGATGGTACTTTTGTCAGGAATTGTTTAAAAGATATTTTGACGAGCTTCTGTGTTCCATGCCTCTTTAACAATAATTCAGTACACTGATGAAACGCGACAAACCATAAGTTAATTTTCCGCTATTCATAATTATCCGATATTGTATTCTGTACACGAGTAGACAATAGGGCCCTCATCCCTTCACTGAACTCAAATTAAAATCTTCCTTGAATGATATCACAGTGGTGTAAAAATTAATTTTATCGAACATTTAATAACGACATGCAGGTCATAAATTAATTCAAATAACTCTGAACACACTAGTATTCCATTCCATCAACATATGGTAAAAATCAGTTTGGGGAACAATGAGGCGGAAAAGAGACAATTCATATCGTCAAATTTCTCAATAAAAATAACTTTCAGGAAAATATACTTAATTTGCATTTAGCATGGCTTGTATGGCATAGTTACTAGCAAACAACGTTACTTTTGATAAAATTTTGAGCATTTGCAATAATGTGGTAAGCCCTTAAAAATAGAAATGTGACAATTTTTCTGGTAATTATTTTTTACCTGAATTGAAGGTTTTTATGTACCCCCGCAGCTGATACATATTTCCACCGCTGGCACACAGGAATGTTCAAAACTAGATAACGGGACTTCTTCGTTTGCTGTTTTCTCATGGTGACACAATATGGTGTGAAAAGGTTTTAACATATCATTTGACTTAAGCCTACCTGTGAGTGATTAAATCAATGTTTCTTGTAGTGTTACTAATGGATTTCTAGGGCTAACTGGACAGTCTCATACATCTAGAACAACAAAAAATCTGTCCGAGGAAGGAATTAAAAGCAAAATTAACATACCATTGTTGCTTTAAATAATCTATCGGTAATGACATTGACACAGAGACTGACAGACTGCTACAGGCCAATAGTCCAACGCAGCATATCAAACATTTGCAAAATAAAAACTGAGAAGAAACTTAGAATAGAAAACTCATCACAAGTCTAGAAACAACTTAATAACTAACTGGCTGGTATTGAGGGTGTCCGTCAACCATAGCCCTGCCAGTGCGTAGCGATCAATGCCCTGCCACAGTTGGTTAAAGAAATGGGGATGCCCTGAAATAAAACGCTATCATCCAAATTCACATTGTCAATCTTATTTCATGACAGCTTTGCTGGAACATAGCAGATGGGGACTTTTTTCATTACAAAACCCACTGGAGTCTGTGGGAAAACCAGTTATGATTGAAAGACGATAACAAGTTCATTAGGAAACATAGATATGGCCAACAGGTGGTGTGTAGACCAGACTAATTAATTAGGTATTGACCGAGTATACAGCCAAGCTGGACCAGGAATTACAAATGATGTTTTTGAAAGGCAAAGACATCCTTCGGGGTGTGACTGCAAAAGGTGTTTTGTGCGCGAACAACTGTTATGTATTCGTGCACACGTGCTCACGTTTGTTGGTTTTACGAAAGTTTTACTCTCTGCCATCTGTGTTTGTGTCTCGTGTGTATTTAATAGGCAAATATTGTCACCACAGCAGTCTATTGAAAGGAAAAATTCATCAATTAAGATCTGGGTCCATTGAATTCAACCTCTGAACTCAAACCGGACTCAAACTCTGAGATTCGAAATTTAGTCGTATCCAAGTACAAATCTGTAACTTTACCCAGTGCTTGACATGCAATTGGCCAATTTTCAAGTTGATTTTTGAGTTAGATTAGAAACATTACACCCTCAACTGCCAAGGGCTCAGTCTTGTGATGTCTCAGTGATGGATTCAAGAGACAAATCTAAGCCAAAATCTTTCATAATGACACATGCAATGATCCTAAGTGAGATCACAAATTGTCCTCTCACACACACAGTAGGGGTCAACGTACCAGTTTTCACACTGTACTTAATTATAGGCTGACAAATACTGTACAGTTGCTGGTCTGTCAGACCTTTGTCCAAAAGCTTCAAATCCACAAGCTGCTTTATCTCCCCCGGATGACGGAATTCAACCACTTTCCTAAAATTTCAAAATTTAGATTTGGTTAGCTGGATCTGTCTCTTAACATTTCTCTGAGTATAAACCCGGTGGCAGTTACACTCTCACTCTGAGGGAATTATGAACTACAGGGGAGGTAAATAACAGCGTAATATCCATGGTAACAACAGACATAAAGTGAGAAACTAATACAGCAATCAGATGACAAACATTTAACCTGAGTATCCATTAAAAGTTTAGTGAGTCTGATGAGGGGTGAACATGCCAAATAATGGCTGGTTCAACACTTAAGTCATCAATAATAAGAAATCACCGTACCACTAGAGAGCACAAAAGCTGGAGCCATGAGTTACATTCATTCACTACAAGGAGGGTTGCATTTGAGTGTACTGTTTGATTTATCATCTCAGTACACACATTTGTATGAAACAGACAGAAAACTAATGTTATCTAATGGTAGTTTCAATTTCAATAAGTGACCACAGAAAAATAAGTCATAACACCGTGTACATTAAATAAATTTAATATTGATTTTATAATGCATTTTAAGTTTGTTATTAAAGGACCTTGATACTGATGCAAGGCAATCAATAGCATCACTGGAACAACTAGTCAGAGCCCATTCCTCAGTGCTGTTGATGAGCTGAAGTTTTTCTAATTTAGAAAACAATAGAGTGAAACAGTGAAACCGTATTTTATGAAAAATCTCAGGAAAAAACAGAACCAAAACTCCACTTCACTGCTTGCATGTAGTTCACAGTGTACATGCAGCAACAAACACACCCTTGAAATTTGAGCACAGCAACACCTTGCATGCAGTGAGTTTTTGATAAATGGAATGACAATTTTGGGAATTAATTTTGTTCACATTTTGAGGAGACTAAATAAAGACCTTCATCACTCAAAATGGTCACTTACACAAATCAAATGGATTCACTTTTTTCTATGAAGTCTGAGCATACTAAGTAGTTTACTTCCTGAGTAAGACGCAGGTCATTAACTTTTTTATTTATGACCTCGATGAATGCCAATCTTTAACAATAGGCAAATAGGGTCACATAATACAGGGTCATATAATATAGCTCTCTCTGCAACAGTCACATACAGCATATATATCAAGAATTTTAATCTTGGCGATTGGCAACCAGTCAGCAACCAGTCGGTCGATGACCGGTTGTCTAGCTGACTTTGACTAGATAAACAATGGTCCAGTCGTTAGCTGGGTCCCCACTCCCATCACCACTCGCTTTGGATTCCACGCATGTCCTCCATCAGCAATTATACAGTTTTATGACATTGTTTTCTTTGCCAATGAATGTTGGTGGTTTTAGTATTCCAGTGGCCACACCGATCTTGTGATAAAATTCACTCTCAAGGATTAAAAGCATTGTAAAAAAGTGCGAACAAAGTGTAACCAAAAAAGAAAATGTCCGTGAACAGTAGCTGCATATTACATGTAGTCCTGGTGGCATGGAAAAATTATGTGTTATATGATCTTGAGGAAACACGATTTGGAATTCTAGCTTTACTTTTTGCAGATTTTCTGTAGATATACAGAAAAGTTGAAAAACGACAAGTTTCAAATAAGTCATGTCGAGACAAACTGTAATTCTTGAGCTCACAATACTTATATTAATACGATTATTAGTCCAATTGCAAGAAAATCTCATAAAATGTTGAGCGCGGCATGACAACAAAGCAATTAAAAATCTGACCACAGCTGTATAATGCTGTACAATTCGCACGTATGATTATCACCTTGGATGACCACCTTACATTATGTATTGTACGATTTGTAACCTTGGTAACAGAACAGATTATCCTGCACTAATGTAGTCATCATCTTCAACCAGTGTTACGACAACTAGGCTCACTCGGCCACATCCCCCCCCNCCCCCCCCCCCCCAACCCCACACACACAACAGTGTTGGATGTCTGAAAATGATCACCATACAATTGAAGAGCATCAATTTACTCAGAACATACAGCACTTAATTATCGTGGTCTGCAAAGGTTCATCTTTGCCTTTATAAAATTTCACAAATCGTATCTCAAGAAAAATGTCTTTAAACGACAGTCATTTCGGTGCTTAAAAAGTGAAAAAGCAAGAATTACCTTTCTGAGCTTGACTGCTCCAGCAGACCCTTCTTAATCACGTGTTGAAACATTCCCTCCAGGAACTGGCGAAACTGCCAACTTTCAGCATCACCCAAGCCATTATCGGGCACACCCTTAGCCTCATTATCACCGTGGTTACCATTGGAGACTCCACTGAATGGGCAGTCACAGGACAGAGGAACACCTGAGACACAAATAAGTGTGGTACTTTACATGTATTTGCATAGATATACCTCTTGGTGGAAACTAAGATTCTCCAACTTGGGAGAGTGTCTAAAATGTGGGACACTGATATCATCCCAGCAGAAAATGATTTGACTTGATTCTGAAGACTGGAGCATGGACGATTTTGACATTTACCATTTTATATTTCTCAAATTTCGTACCCAGCATTTTGTATCAATAGACTCTGAAAAGAGACTTCGCGTAAATAAAGCCGTGCTACAATTCTTAGCATAGGATGAACAAAGCTTTGACAGAAAATAACTGGGAAAATCTATCGAAGCTTCAAAGTTAACTGTGATTAACTGGGAAGTTAAGCATTAGTGTTCCCATCACCCTGGCAGTTATAGCTCAGTGAAGTTATCGCAAGATGGTGCTCAATACGACCTCTGGTTATATGGCCTTGCTGTTTTTGACAATGCGTGCTATCAAAAGCTTTGCAGGCAGTGGGAAAGGCCTTAAAAACATGCTCACTAAATGAAGCAAAGCTAGTAAACTTAAAATAGCCTCTAGGGGGGTGCATAGCAAGTCAGCGATCCTCTCCTCTTAAGAACACACTTCCCAAGAGACACTGGAGGATCAGTGGTAGTCAGATATGACCACACATCGTCATCTGTTGTTGCCTGTCTAGAAATACACTTGCCAAATTTCACAAAGATCCGGCAAGGGGGAAACAGCTGCGGATGCAAAAAAAGCAAAATGCCACTAGAGGGCACTACAGTAGTAGTCCAAAAATAATCAGCAATGCTCTTCCCACCTGGGAGGAATTCCAAAGATAAAGAAGAAATGGAGAAAAATAAAATTGCCACAAGGGGCGACATCAGGAGTCGGGATCCGTAGGAACGTCGTCATCCGTTGTCACGTTCATACAAATACACTTGTCAAATGGGAAGGAGTTGTAGTCTCTCAAAATTATTTGCCAAATTTCATGAAAATTCACCAAAGACCTCAAAAGATACATAGGCAAACGTAAAAAAAAAAAATGAAATTAGGAACCACAGCAGTAGTTGAATCCGTCCATCTGCTATCAAGTTCATAGGAATACAATTGAAAAATTTCAAAAACATCTTGCGAGAGGTTTAGGAAATACATCCGTAGATGCGAAAAAAATGTCACTAGGGGCAGTGACTGCCATGGGGTCCCCAGTTAAGTTGGACCCGTTTGAAAATATACATCAGTCATGCTCTAGTCAGTCAGGAACACATCGGCCAATTTTCATAATGATCCTCTACGCTGTTTGGTAGACACAGAAGCAGGCGACAAAAAAACAGACTAAAAATAATTAAAATGGCCTAATATATAATATTAGCGATGGCACTGCCTTTTAATTGTTGATGATAACAGCGTCTCCTGGTGATAACTTCAATGCAACTGAAGTTGACCGTTCATACCGCACCACAGCGAGATCCACCTATTTACTGCAAAGTTAACTGGCACTGTTATCTTCAATCCAAGACCAAAGTTAACAATTCCCACTGACTGCTAAACTCCCCAAAAACATCTATGTGTTGACATTAGTATGAAAGGGCCTTAAATAAAAGAGATCAATGGCACAGCTTCAATCACATGAAGTTTATCTGACCTCAGTAAAGGCACAAAGGAATGGTGAATTTATCACTGGATTAATTATCTAACTCCTAACTCCATCATAATTTGGAGCTGTACAAATATTGCGAAGACATGCTTTAGCAGCCTACAGTTACACCGCTGAGCAGAATTCTCAGCAAGCACAAAGACCCATGCAAAACTTACCAGCCTTTCTTTTCATTCTTGTTGTTGACATTATCTCGAAAATTGGAGAAAGTCAGTTAAGCCAAATAAGACAGCAGCTGTGGTTAGTCAACTAGTTGTGCCAGTAATGCATGAATTACAACTGAAAACAGATTTAGAGATGGTGAAACCATATCAAAATGAAACAGCAAGCAACTGTTCACAGTGATGATGTGTGACACCTGCTGCAATTGTTAGTGAGCAAAGGTCAAGTTAGTCATGTAAAAAGAGGAAAGGAATTCACCTCAACTGTCTACCTCATTGTCCAATACTAATCATTGCCGTGACGTTTTATTTTCTGAGACCCAAGTAACTTTGGACTATATGCTACAATCCCTTAAAGCCCCTCCCAAAATCCAGTGTGGTTCATGTTTCAGAAATTTTCTTTAAACAACTCAGCGAAGTCACAATAAGAAACATTTATGCATTTAAATGGAAAATCAACCATTTTCGATGTCTCCTCCGGTAAAAATAATGATCCTTGATTATCCTGGACAGACATTTCTTCTGAACAATGTAATGTTCCCTTGGTATACGGTGAAATTTCACCAAGTTCGGAAACAATATAGCCAACTAGTGAAATTCCATTATAAATTGTTTTTTTCATTGTTTAAAGATATTAATATATGCCGTCCCATTAATACTTTTCTGTGTCCAAGATCTACATAGCTACCATAATGTTTTGAACAGATGTGACCAATCACAACAACGCCTAAGCACTAGAAAAATTAAAAAAAGCACAATTTTGGTAATTATTTTTGTTCAAAATCGGCGAGATTTAACTGCATCCAATGAACAAAGGAAAGTGACCCAAACTACTTCACAAAAGGTCTATACATCTTGACTCTTTCAATAGTTTTATTTATGATCGACATAGGTCTGGATAACTGATACGTGCGTCGCATGCTCGTTACCAATCCCTAAACTCCAATCCCGGACCAGCAGCCATCAAATCCCACGATTATCATCCCCTAAGCTTAACTTTGCATATTGATGGCTTTAATTTGCAAGGTTATCAAGATTACAACCCACCTAAAATGCTTCAGGGGGATACCTAGACATGAAACAACTAAAAAACTTTACTACCAATTCCAGAAACCCATTAGTCCTGGCGATTGAACTAAAGGGTGAAATGCAGTTTTATTAAAACATATGGGTATGTATTATAACCACGTAGAGGTCAGCCGAAGGACAAGATCTTGGTTTACCTGTGGCAGCCCACCATTTCTCAAATCACGTTAAAATGTAATATACACCCACATGTACACCCACATGTACACCCACATGTACACATGTGGGTGCATAGAAATTCACACAATACCAAGCAAGTCATCTATCCTCAATTTGTGCAGCACATCAATTTGTCCAGCACATATGCTGGAGATGTTGGCTATAACCACGACAACGGTACTTCGTGGAGGTGAAACAAATTCTTAATTCACTTGGCAGAACACAAAGCACAGTTCACAGACACGCAGTTACGAAATGTAGATTTATTTCTAATGTCAAAGCTTGTAGAAAATAGATGCCAGTAATTTTTTTACATTCGTTGCTTTGCAATAGAGTAGGTAATATAGCCCACTGAGAGGTCTGGTGTTACTTGCGCTAAATATGTCTTTAATCTTCAGTATCTTTGGGTGAACTTGATAACATTTTCATTTCATGAGAACCAGCATTTACAGACCTTGTTACACCAAGACATAAACTAGTTAAGGTGCTTTCCCCCACTGTGGTCCAGAGGACATTAAAAGGCATTCTGGCCTCAGGAGGGTAAGCCCCAAGCCAACCACCAAGCCAAGGCTATTCATAAAGACAGACCCGAATTAATTGAGCATGTAAATAATTGTTAGAAAGTATTGTAACTAATTATTTCCATCAAATTAGGTTTATTGCATAAGAAACACAAAGGGNAAAGTCTTAAAGGTCATTAGTTGCTAAATGTAAAATACAATTAATAGAAGACTCAACATTTTATAGCAGTAGCTTATTTTACTCCATCCACAGACTTACTACCTCAAGCAATAAACAGATTCTCCTCATGTAGTTACTACATTATGGCTCCTCAGTCCATACATTGAAAAGCTGTTCTCTGAGTTGGCTTTCTACAGTGTTCCTGCCTCATATTACTGCTGCTACTACAGCTTCATAAGTCTCAAATGGATATTTCGACTTCATAGTTGTTTCTTTTGAAACAGTTTTCACTCAGAAATTAACATATAGAAATCGCTTATAAGCTTTGACAGAAATTAAGCAAGACTTGTTATAAAGTATACGTGTCAGAACAAAATCTTAATGTTGTCATAAAGCACAGGTATATAAAGTCTTAAAGGTCATTAGTTGCTAAATGTAAAATACAATTAATAGAAGACTCAACATTTTATAGCAGTAGCTTATTTTACTCCATCCACAGACTTACTACCTCAAGCAATAAACAGATTCTCCTCATGTAGTTACTACATTATGGCTCCTCAGTCCATACATTGAAAAGCTGTTCTCTGAGTTGGCTTTCTACAGCCTATTACACTTGTACCACTGGTTCACAATAACAGAACCAGCCAAGTAGAAGTGGATAACACTGGTTAGCAAAGCAATCATTTGTTAGCAGAGGAAAACGCTCACCAGAAAAAGGCAACAATCTCCTGAAAAAGGAATCAAACAAGGAAATAAAATGAAATCAGTCTATGTCCTCCAAATTGGTCCCTTTTGAGCACAGCAACATGGCCGAAGTTCAGCAAGTGCTACATTTCTCATTTTTGGTGATATTCACGGGCTCATATCTATTAGCATCCATAGTGGTAAAAATTAAACTTATATCGGGAAAATCTTCATCTTTTCCTCTTGCTGTTGCTATCAATATTTAGTGAGCGAATATCTTAAGAAGTTACATTAGTGAGTGTTACTTGGGCTTGGGCATTTTCCCCCAAACTAGAAAACTAGTGACTTTTAGTACGAATCAAACTGTCTAGTACTATTGTAGCCAGTGCTAATAAGTGATTTATACTAAACTGTTTGATAATTGTTAAGAAATTCTACTTTCATCCCTGACTAAGAACTTCCTATTTTTATGGCAATGTGCAACCTGTCCCATAGCTCTATCATCTGGGGAAATCCTGAAAGTGGACACTCAATGTCACAATCAATCCAAAACACGTTTTCCATATAGTTGCAATTAATAGAAAGGGTCATTTCCATGAGCCATTTTGACATTTTCAAAGTTCAAGCTAAATTGGAACCTGATTGGTCAAACGTATTTTCTAGAAGTAAACTTGAATCAATAAAATATAGACATTATTAAATAATAAAATTTGCAAATACGCTTGTTAATTAGTGCATAATACCGTTGAATATTTTTCAAATTTCTTCTGCATCAAAAATATTTATTTCATAGTTTTTCTACCTGGTCATGGCACTGCAATCAAACTGATTTTTAGAAAACTCCATTTTTCAATAAAATAATTGTTAAATCAACACTGTACAGCACCAAAACGTGGATGGCCAGTCATAATACCTTTCAGTTCCAGGTATAATTTGATTTGCAGCTGAACTGTTAGGGTCCAGTTTTGTTTAATTGTAAATGCACTTTACCCTAACTCCATATTCAATTCTTCACAGCCACAAAAGATAGAACACTGGAGGCGCGGGTTTCACCGATGTTGCCAGATTTTTGCCGAACATTTCCGACTTTCGGCTCCTTACTTCCTGCTATCATTTATATGCGCGTGTTTGATATGTGACGACTACTGTGGTGACAAATGGATCTGATGTCACGAAAAAAACGAAACAAAAATGTGAACCAAGGGATTAAATCTTCTTAGAAAACCTTTAGAATTTGAAAGTCATCACAAAATTTGAAACATTTCTTTCAAGGAAAGTTATTGTCTGACTTTGATGCTCACACTGGCGACTTCGTGGCAACTCGGGATTTCCCCAGGTCACCAGACACAATCTGAGGTCACTTTTAGCGACCTGCAGGTCATCACATTACTGAGTACCTACCATTCCCCTGGAGTGTACAAGTCAAGAAATTTCCACTATCAGGATCTAATCTAGAATTACTCTCTATTAAACTTGTCAAGCACACCTTTTGTGTTGGTACAGGACACTGTACTTGGTGTAAGCCTAGGACCAACATGTATATTACTCCCAGGTTAAGCTGATCAGACCTTACAGTCACACAAAGGAATCAGCAGGTGAAAGTTAAGTCTGAAGGTCAACTATTAAATTTTCCATTGCAAGTCTTTTGGTGGAAGTGGTTTCATACAAAACACATCTGGTTCACGACATTTGTTGAAAGTTGTTTGCAAATAGTATTTTTAAATATTGATCAGCATCAGAAGTAGCGAGGACAGCATTCTTCAGCGAATCGCTTCGCGTATCTGTCACCGTGTTAAATTCGCTCACTACAATCGGCAAAAAATAACTCAAAAATGTAATAAATGTGAATAAAAATTATTGCAAACTATGAAAAAATATATTGTTTTACTTATCTGATAATCTTTTTTTGTCGCAAAATTCGTTTAATAATACTTTGCACGAGTTTTTTGCAGGGACGTGACCGATTTTTCAGACCAAAATGGATGCCGGTAAAAATGAGTGCTATTTGGTTTTCAACCCAGGAGAAGACTAAACTCGCGAATTTTTACGTGAAACTTCGTGAAAGAACAAAAGGGAGCCTTGCGAACACGATTATGTAAGTAGTTTTCACTTTCCTGCACTTAAAAGTTGAAAAAGTCGCCTGTTCCCGCGACCTTCAACTTCGAGCTGAATTTATTGGTATATAGAATAATTTGCGAATGTAATGAACTGTATTCCGCACTAAAGGGTTCATTAATGAACTATTTCAAACACTTGTTCTAAACGAACATTTCGTCAATTTCTGACAATCGGGCGAATTTCTGACTCA
>NMRA01000062.1:632573-716865 GCA_002633005.1 Phoronis australis | reverse complement strand
TTGGCCCCTCCTTCCTTGAGGATGCCTTGAGAACTTTATTTATCTGTCCATCATAAATTCTTTTTTGTGTTCATATCACTTGAGACAATTTTAGGATTATGAATATTCCAGTTGTTGGTTTTATAGCATGAACATTCCTGGATGGCTCATGACAGGGTCTTCATTTTATTACATTGTTGTGGAAAGTTTATGTAAAAGTTTTATTTATTATATGTCTTTCAGAAGCTTGTATTAAAATGTTCTATATATCATACTTGTCATCAATACATTTTTGAAATGATGTTTGTTTATCTTTGATTTTTACTTAATGTAATTGAGTGACAAAGTTAAGCCGGTTGCAAACAGCATGATTGTTAAAAACAATATCACAAATAATATTAATAATTTGCTCAACCAATTATCAAGTTTCAACTTTCCTGATAAAAAATCTTTAAAATGATACCTTATTTGTTTTTTTTTCCTGGAGTAATTGTTATTTTATGAAAATTCGAAATCGCAAAATTGTACGTAGTGACTTCTCTTTGTCGGCTGTGTTGACTTTAAGGTCAATATCTTCGCACAGGAACGTCTAATCGAAATCGTTTTTTGGCAAATTATTCATCATAAAAAGTTCTTTAAAATGATGTACATTACATGTCTATTTACGTTTCTTAGTTTTGAAATAATAATATTTTGAACTCGCAGATTCGATTTGACAGAATTTTTACCAAAAATTTTGACACGAAAATGACATTTTCTCCGGAACCATGAGTCCAATTTAAAAAATTTTACTATCGTTATTTTAGTCTCGAAAAGAGCTTTATAATGATGTATATTACATGCACATTTTCTAAAAGTTTTGAAAAATGCTGTCCTCCCTATCAAAAGAGCTGTTTAAAATTATTGCTGGATTACATTCATGGGCTTATCAGATGAAAACAGGCAAAATTAAGAGAAATGGACTGTGTAAACTTTTATTTGCCTTTGTCAAACTGATAACAACACCACTGTATCCTGGCTGATCAGTCAGTCAGGATACTCATTCCACAGCGCGGGTGCGTAATGAAAGCGAGCACTATCAAATTAGGCTATTAACTTTAGAACGTGTCACGAAAACCTGTTTACGATATAGGATATAATCATAACAAAAGAACGAACTTCTTGGTGAAGCCGGAGAAGGTAAATGAAAAGCAAGACTCACGATAAATCTTTTTGACTCTGGAAGTACTATACTTGGATGGTTAGACAACACGCCCTTTCTACCAGTGAGCCATAGCGGGAGTGTAGAACAGAGCGTCTGGAGAGCAAACTCCTATACATGCACCCCGATTTGAAAAGTACCAGCACCTTCGTCAAAACACATGTTTAGTTCGTGTGACTGTTGCCAGATGGCATAACAAAGGCGGAAATTTGAACGGAATTGTGGTATAGATGTGTGACGAGTTGCCCATAGTATTGAGCTATTGAGGTTGCATTGAGTGTTTTTTAACTTATCGATGGATACAGCAGTAGGTAATATGCAAGACGAAGCTGTCAAGAGAAGAGAACGACTAAAAGCTCTGAAGTCAAGGAAAGGGGGCGACGCCACTGGACCTCCCGAAAAGATTGCGGCGCCGTCGGATGAAAAGGGGTCATTGCCAAAGTTAGTTGACACACGTTGCATGTTGACTGACTTTTTAAATGTTGGGGGAAATGTTGACAGCGTTCACGGCCACAGGTCATGGAAGCTTATTTCTATTTTTTAGAGCATACATATCACTTTATAAGTAAGGAAGAGAGTAGAGTGTGGGCCATTACACTGTAGCATAGAGGGACCTCGGCTTAAGTCGGATACTAGTATAGTCCGGTTACCTATTGTCGTCAGGCTCCAAAGGTCGTCCGCCATCTTGTTTCGCGTGCACCGCAACCACGCGGGACTTAGCGTTCCAATTTGGAGTGCTCGTGTGCACGTTAGGTACTAACTTATCGGAAGAGACACGTATCAAAGTAATGAGACAAAAATCGGTGAGTTTACCGATTGTTTTTTAAAACCACTTAAAAATCAGTAGATTTTACTAATACACTTTTTTGTGCGTTTTCAGAAGATGTTTTCGAATTTAAATTTTCTTCCGACGGGACACAAAACATGATCCAGGGTTTGTTTATGCAATGTATCTGTTTGTCCCAGGCACTAGTAGGATCTAGAAGGCCAAAGGAAAAATCCGCAGACAAATGCGATACGCTGGGTTCTTAACATTTTTGCCTCACGCATTCACCATTAAACTGCATTGAAATGTTGTCCAATTGGCTTTTATTGGAAACCACAGTGCAGAGCTCAACATCAAAGCTTCAAATCGAGTTTATGTCAATAAAAACAGGCTGTTGCAATTTTCATTACTTCGTTGGCCTTTTTCTGCATGTTTCTCAGTTTTTACAAAAGGGGGCAGCATATGACGAACTTAGGTGTCACAATAAAATGGCTGCCGAAGGCAGTGCACATTTGAAATAACTCGGCACAAATTAAAGAAAACTTCCGAATCGATGAATGCGGTATATCTGTGAGAGTTAAATCGAATCCTATTCAGATCATAACTTTGAAGTGGAATAATTCGGTGAGTACAACAGCAAGTCGGTTTTATGCTTAGGCGGACGACCATTGGGTTCCCCAGTATATATGTGCCAGAAGTCCAACGAGGTTCACAGTCTTGCTAATACAACCGTTGCATTGCATTTGGCATTGTCATTGCCATTGCGTCTTTTTGCATTGCATTTGGCATTGTCATTGCCATTGCGTCAACGATGCACTACGATGCGTGATGTTCAGGTCAATTGCTGTGACCTTGGACTGGGGTAGATCACGCACATCACGCACTGCCCAGTGGTGAGATTGCAAACCTCTTTAGAGCAGCCTTGGTGGAAAGGTCACAGTATACGGAATATACTGGTTTGTGCCGATGTGGGTAAAATATTGGCAAATATAATTTGATACAAAATTGTTATCCTTAAAAGCTACATTCTACCTTGAGTAAATTGAATTGTTTACGGTTGTTAGAGAAATGGCATTCTACCGTTATTCTATTCTCATTGCTAAATTTGTGGCGTGATCTTTAATGCATCGCCTTTCAGTGCCTACTGTGCAAGAGTATTGGCCTGTTTCTTGTTTTGCCAATTCTTCAATCAACTGTTCTTCTTTCACGAGGTTGTGTTCATGTTATAACAAAATATCGGGAACTGGTTTCATTTCGTTCCAAGCTTTAAGTATTTTAATACCAGCACATCGGAATTTCAGAAAAAACTTTGCTGCCATCATCTGAGAATTGTAGTCACAAAAAAATTCGGAAATTGCTTATGGGCATGTCACGAGCATAATGTTTTCCAAATGACAATAGACTTTTTTTTGTTGTACAAGGCGGAGAATTGTGCAAGAAATGACACTGATTAGATTGTTTTGCTCTTAAACGGCTGCAACGGGAAAGGTGAGTGGCTGATAACTCCCAGGTTTTGCATGCATCCCCCGGCCGTTAGCTCTACATGCTGGTATAAGTTTCGTGACCAGGTGATGAGCAGAACTCCTCTGGAGACCCTGGCGTTTAAGCTATGGACAATAGGTCTGTTCTGTTATGTGGCTTTATGTTTGAAGGTGGACTGGAGTTTGATGATCGTTTACAGCTGTAAGAAATGTGTTGTAAACAATGAAGATAATTACAATTTGAATTCAATAAATTGTTTATGTTCATCCTAAGGTATTTACAAACTGACATTCTCTTTTCCAGACCCATATTTAGAAGTTACAAGCCAACAAACCCGGATCTGAAGGAATCAGCCCTGCCCACAGTAGAACCAATCAAAGGTACCTGTAGATTCTTGCTGTACTTTTCCTGAATGATATGCTTCATATTCCAGTGGTGGAGAGCTTGCCGGCAAGGGCGTAACACTACGTTATCTTCTGCCAACCAACCTCAAGCTACACCAGACAAGTTCCTTGTATATTTATTTTGTGAACACTTCAATCACATGGTGCATTATCAAACATTCGTTTGACCATATTTCACAAAATATTTTGTCACGAATTCATCGTATTGTTGCCAAGGATGGTTCTGCCCAGCAATTGCCCAAAATGCTTGGCAACATTTGGAGCCAGCAGGCTGTTGTTTCAGACGTGTAACAAGCCTTTGACACTTTTGTTGTTTACTTTTCAGCAAAGCTCAAGAAAATTTACAAAATAAATGTAAAAGGTCGGGGGCAGAAATCTTTTCAGGCTTCTGTTCATTAAGTCTCGTGATGTGGCCAACAGGTGGCGTGCAGGCCACTTTTAAATATTTTTATGAATCAGATTCTATCTTTATTAATACGATGATAATTAGATTGTTCCTGATGCTGTTCCTGAGGCAACTGTTTAGCTGACAAAAAACAAAAAGAGTTTGAATTAGAACTTTTGCTCTCATAAAAATCCGTGTCATAGCCTTCCTTACTGTGATGGGATTCAATTTCCGTTATCAGCGCAAGTCTCGGGAAATGCGTCACATACGCATTATGAGTTCCAGTTTTAGGATTAGTGTCAAATGAACTTGGAGCGCTTTCTCGAATCGCTGATGATTTCGATGTTTGTGTACGTAACGAAAATAAAATCGAAGGCGGTAAGGAATTTTTGAAAGTAAAAGGCCTGATTCGATTGTTTTTTAAGACAGCTTTAGAGGGCGAGATGCAGCTTTAGGCGTCATTGCATTCGTTTCAGTTGAAGAGCATGTCAAAGAGCAGCTAGAGGCTGCTAAGCCAGAACCAGCTGCTGAGGAAGTAGATCTGGTAAAGTTGGCTCCGAGGAAGCCTGACTGGGACTTAAAAAGGGACATTGCCAAGAAGTTGGAGAAGCTGGATAAACGCACCCAACGTGCCATAGCAGAGTTGATTCGTGAGTGACATGCATAACCAACGGATATAACATGCCCACATATTGAGAACCAGTTTGATACCCATTAGTCAGTGGAGAAAACTGGTTCTCGAAATCAGGGCGGGTTACATCAGACTATTGCCTGCATAGCCCTCATTCTCAGTCTTTAACTCTTGCACTGGAGTGGGTGATCTGCTGTTCAGTGTCCACGGACTGTAAATTACTGGATGTGAAGTACGTTTTGTGATAAAGTATTCATATTGACATTTGTGACATCTGTTCTTCTCCACAGTGTCATTGATACACAAGGGTATGATGTCTAAAGTTGGGTGCTTTGAAATTGAATTTTCTGGTCATTGGAGTATGATCTTGAAGATCAAGAACTTTTTAATGAATGCTTAATTCACGGTGAAGTTGTAAAGTATTTAATAGTTACAATTACCTTTCGTGTCATTTCATGATCAAAAAATTTCAACCAACTGCCGTTCTCTAATAAGCATAATGTACTATTTCAAATTAATTTACAGGTGAGCGTTTAAAATCTGGTAAAGATGACTTGGCGTCAGTAGTGTCGTCTGCTTTTGAGAAAACCGAGGATAGCGATGATGAAGACTGAACGTGAAATGTGGTAGTATTGGACTTGAGCTCACCCACGGTTATGGTGGATTGGATCGAACTAGGTGCATGTACAATGTGTCCACTCGTGCTGAAGTGCATCTACTGCAGTTTCACATTGGACGGTGTGAGCAATCCTCCGTTCAATGTGGTCAGATGATCAGGATGACAATCTTGTTTGTTGTTGTCTGTTCTATTTGAAGCAGTCACAAACCACTGCTATTCAAATGCGCTGGCTTTGCTGGACGTGTTTGCAAACGGTGGTTGTCAAAGAAGTTTGACGAAGCGTGGAATGTGCGACCTTCGCAATATAAAAACGTACCAGGATTATGAAATGATCATCCTCTGTTCTGTTCACATTTCTTGCACAAGGGTTAGGAACACAAAGTTAAAGAAATTTGCCTCCAAAATGTTTCCGCTTCTGCCAGATGAAGACCTTGAGGTCGGTCTCGTTTCTAAATGAACCAATGACACTCAAGTACAAAGTAGGTCATTAGGTTAACTGTTGGCATCTTTTAACAGATCACGACATCAACTTACTACAGTAAATACTCAGCAACAGGTTGGTGTTGAGAGCAAGGCATGTCTGTGGAAAATGTTGACATTTTTGCATATACTGCCAACTTATTTCTTTAAATGACTTTTCTGTTTTGGTTAGGAACTGGTACTGTTTTTTATGTCATTCAGGTATGATTTTAATTTGCAATATTTGGGAAAAATTGTGAACCACACTTTAGAAACCTTGCGGAGCGTGTCCTTAAGTACTCACAGACGGTTACATGACTTGTCTAATCTGATGCTGCAAAAGACTATTCCCCTTTTATAGTTACTGTGGTACTCTCTCCCTCCTCCCCTCCCTCTCCCACCATGACAATTTGATATAACATGCCCACATTTTAAAAACCAGTTTTCTCCACTGAATCATGAGCATCAAACTTGTTCTCAAAATGTGGGCACATTATTATGTACTATGACTCTCTGCCTCTGTGATTCCATTGAAGGTGGATGATGTCTCATGAGATATCTCATTTTTGGAAGGACTAGACTGGATTACTTTTGTCTCATGTATGCAGTATTGCAAGCTTGATATGCTGTGGTATGGACTAGTAGCACAGCTTGACAAACCATTACAGTTATCTCTAGTTGTCTTCAATAGTACACCAATAAGTAAGTGGTCCTTCCAGTAGTGTCTTAGTCGGTAGTATCTTAGTCGTGTACAACTGATTGGCTTCCTTACATAGTTTGACACCGGTAATAGGCTATTTTTTGTTTTTAAACCTGGCAATTAGTTATCTAGTCTATTCTAAGACACCAGCTTATTAACTTTACACAGGGGCAAAGATACTTGTATTTCTGAGGTGGAAGTATGTGATGAGGTTTCACCTGCTTATTCCCATTTTCAGACTACCGTTGCACCCCCTAGTGGCTGCTCTAAATTTGTTAGTTTCACGACTAATATTTTATCAACAGAAACCCTTATTTCACTGACTGCCTTGGAATAAAGATTGGTTAGTTTTTACAAATTAACACTTGTCTTTTTTAGTATTTGGTTTTATTTTTTACCAAAATTGTGGATTGAACAGTAAAGTTAATATATTTTTCATTAAGTTGTTTTTAAGCCTCCCCACAGGCACTGGGCTTGCTCTTACCCTGTGGTAAATTAGGCATGTTTTGTTTGCCACTGTTATAACCAGATAAGACCAGGCTTAATCAAGCCTCTCAAACTTTAACAATAAATCAGCCCTGGGCACAAAGGAGATTGGATGACAAACCAATATATAATTAATCGTAGGAGTGGGAATAGTCGTGCTTGGACGGAGGTTAATGTTTCGTTAATGTAAACAATTTAATTAACCTTTCCAATCCCATTGGTTAACATTCCAACTCTTTCATCTGAAAAAAAGACAAGTCCAGTGTACAGAACTCTGTAAATAAAAATGTGTGCTCAAAAGTATTGTCAATTTCTCATCATAAACATACTTGCGACATGCCTTTCCCAAAGACACTTTCGTGATTTCTTAGTCACATGAGTGTATGAGGCGTTCATTGTACATGTGGGCTTGCATACAAGACCAAACTATTCTACTATGAGGCTTAACTTACAATGTATTGTGTTTAGTTGATTGTACATGAATTCAAAAAAATGACGGCTTCGTGGGAGGTTAAAAGAGAGAATGAAAACCTAGCTTATGTTGGTGATAACGTTTCTTTTGTAGTGGAAACCTGATGTTGCAAACACTGAATTTTGTTTGAAACAAGTTCCAAGAAGATAAAAACATTCCTCCTTGTTCTGAACTCTGCTATAAATTTCTGAATTGACGGAGACCACATAAGTCTACTCATGGATCAGAAAGTTGTCCTGAAGAGCTGACCAAGAGGTACAAACGCCTGTGATACTCTTTTTGGACTGTGCAGATTTCGGCCAACATAAAATTAGTGTTGCCAAATGTTCAAATAGCCCTGCCATTGTTTTTTGTGCATGATGGTGACAAACTGTTCGAGAGAATGTTCGTTTTCAGTCGGAATTATCGCAGGACAACCTATCAAACTTCATGCTTGGAGTTTTTCAGCAATATATTTTTGGGTTTTACAAGAATGTAATTGTAGTTTGGGGAAAGAAGAGACATTTGGTTTCTGAGATGTTTTTTCTGCATTTATTCATGGACAGTTTAATACCTACTAACAGGTGTGTTTACATAACGTCCGAAAAACTACTCGCAGTTGCTTAGCTATGTGTGTGCGTGCGTGCGTGCGTGCGTGTGTGTGTGCGTATGCATGTAAATATTAGTTATGAATTGTTTCTGTAATAATTCATTTGTGCAGTGTTTACCCGTCGCACATATATTTTTTGTTAATATACCTGTACCCTTTAAATGAAATTAAAAAAATGAAAACTTAATCTTGTAAAAGAATCTTATCCAATACTTTTTGTTGCGTGCATGGTATTTGCCAATTGTCTCGCTCTTGACGGACTACCCCACTTTTAAAAAAATGTTTGTAGCCAAAATGTCCCGCTTTTTGGTATACGGCGAAATTGAAATGTGATAGGCCTATACTGTACACAATTGTAATTTTCCACACGACATTGCGCCCCTGTTTTCCCGTTCGACCGAAAAGAAAAAACGGGACCTTTGATGGGTTATTGAGACACCCGCAATTTTCCAGTCGACTTAAAGAAACAAAAAACGACTCGGGGCAATTTTGTGTTAGGTATCTCGTTCGACAAAAAAGAAAACGTTGTTTTTAGTGGGGCAAACATTTCACCTTTGCGTTTGGACACAGACCCAGATGTCCCGCTTTTTATCCAGAAACCCCGCTTTTCCACGGGCGGCGCACCATAGGGGGCTGGGGGTGGGGCTACAGCCCCCACTTTTTACAGTGCTGCGCCGCGCATGTTGCCCCGTTTCTGCATTCTCAAATGCATGTAATTATATATCCGCAGTGTACATGTCAATGCTAAACAACAGATGTTTGCTCGCTTTTTATCTGTTAGTCTGCAAATTTAGTATTAGGTATTTGGAGTAATGAGTTGATCATATTTTTATAAATGTCACTGCATCTTGAATTTTTACTGAGGAACTGATCAAACGACACCAAAGGTCCAATTAATACATAAAGATTGTGTAATTTTGGATGAATGCCCGACAACATCTCAGTAACAATTAGTCACTGAACTGCATTGTTATACGTAGTATTCTTGCTAGTTTTATTCACAAGCGCCTAGAACACCTATCTGTGGAATTGTCTTGTCAAACCAAATCTCGAAAAAATGTTTCTGACGGGCTTATGCAGAGTACATTGCGTGCTCTTACATGCACAGCGAGGCAATAAAATCCTCCTGTATAGAGAACGGTCACCTATGTCTAAAAGTGGTTATTCCAAACACTTGAGTAAACATTTTTTACATGATTTCGGAAATATGGAACTAAATAGGGCGCTTGTGCTGCAAGGTACAGTAGTGGGTTTGTCTTCACAACCAGACTTGTCTGCTCCCACGCACTCGTATTGACTTTCAAATTGTTTTCGTCATTGAACAAATCATGTTTGAAGCCCCCGCAAGTACAACTGCTTTCCAGAATTTGAATTTGCATTCACTGAAGACCACACGCAATGCACGTTTTTCTAAAATAATTCCAGCATATCCATATCAGTAAACGTAAACCAATACCTTTCGCAAATACAACACACGCACACATCGATACACAAGGCTTCTGGAAATTCATTGGTCGTAAAGTTCTTTTATAAAGTGAAACTATCAGTTAGTGTGCTTACTGCGAAACCGTGGCATACAAAACCGTGAAAGTTTCACCTAGTTACAACAGTTTAGTAAAAAATCCAAAGCACGCATGACTGAACGGAGGGTGCTTTCAGACGCACAAAGTGTAAGGGGGGGGGGGGGTTTGCTTTGGGCCGAGCGATTCTGTATTTAAGTCCTCCGTGCGTACACGTAAATTCAAATCCCGTTCACATGTCCTTGGTGGATGTTTGCATATTGATGAAATTACATTTGCAAGAACTCAGAAGGTGGGTGTACTTTACCACCAGGTTGTTGGGTTTACATGACAAAAATATATGAGTAAATGTACACTCGGGTGTAAACGTCACCATGTAAGCGATGTCATTGTCTAATTGAAAAACATTTGTAAATTATATTTAATTTCTGATAACATATCTCACCACACGTGATGGTGTGTCTGTGCAATAAATGTGTCTGCGTCGTGTGTTGAAATGCGGGAAAACTTTTTCAGTATCTCGCACGTGAAATAACTTCCGCTACGATTCGGATACTATGACCAGGAATCTACCATATTTCACTGAAGCGTACATGTACACTTTAAATGTCTTAAAGGCATTAAAGTGGCCAACGTATTGCCATCTATTCACTGAAGTTATTTGTCACAAATACAAAACGAAATACTGAAAAAAAACGTTGCGTTAATAATGATTATAAATCGACAGTCCTATAATTAAACAAGCCTTTCAAGGATAAACTACATGTACATGTATCTTTCAACATATTGAATTACGTATTGCATATGCTTTCTCAGTCTAAAAATCAGGTTACCAGCAGCGAGTGACGAATCAATGCGGCGGTTGCATGGGAAACTCTGACCCAGGGAAACGCCACGAAGTTGTCAGTTGAGAGATAAATTCACGGGAAGTATCAGAAAAGGAGTCCAGTTATTGAAAGCATAAATGGTTTTTTGGCATTCCTTTTGGTGCCTGACTTTACGAGATTCGTGTTTTATTCGTCTCAAGAACCCACCTCCCTGAAAGAAACTGTGTCATAATGGCACCATTACAACGCGCTCTCGTATTTTTTGGTGTTGTTTTTGCTGTTGTTGGTGTTGCTGTAGTCACTTGAGAGTACAAAAGTCAAAACTACAAAGGGTAGACTGTGTTCAATGATTAAAAATGGTATTGTATATTCTATTACCCGTGTAGGAAATGTTAGGACTTTCGAAAAAAGCTCTTTTTTAAATTGGAAAATCTGTTTCTCGTATCTTCTTTGTTTTGACCGTTTTTTGTATTACTAGTTTTTTCTGCCTTCACTGCATATTTCTTTTGTCTTTTTTTCTTCGACACAAATCCGAAACAAGGAATAGTCTTTCTTTTGAATCCAGCCAGGCAGGACGCTGGTGGCGTCGGCTCGTACGAGTTGTCTGTTGTCAACGTTTGCACAGAAGACGGCATGCTTGTTGTTTCCTCGTTAGATACAAAGGGATGTGTCTTCAACGGAGTTCTATTGAAGGGTTGCTGAGTGCCTCCGCATGTGGATGTGAGTGTTCCCTTACTCGTCTCGTAACTTGATGTGCTCCTGGTGTGTTGTTCCGAATGCCTAGACGTGGAGGAAGACGGCGATGCACAAGACAGTTTAGCGTCTATTGCACCTGTCTCCGTAATGGTGACAGACGTATTCGCCGTTCCTTGTGTTACTGGCGTTTGTGATGTTTTAGTTCCGTACACAGAAGCGTCTTTACGGTCCAACTTGTTGAGAACACTTGCAGCGTTAAGGGAGGAAACATCTATGCCACTGGGATTCACTGCAATGTAATTATCCCGATTTAGAAGGCTTTTGTACTTATCACCGGAAGTGGTGAGGCTCACGTATGACTTTATTCCGACACAACCAGCACCACTGGGGAGCTCAATAAACTCATGTCCGGACATCCTTGGATTCTGTTCACTTTCACCCATGACTCTTGTGTACGGCCTCGTTGCTTTATTCGCTGGCTGTGAAGGTGATCCAGTATAACGTTTTCTTTGCAATTTAGGTTCATTGCTTGGGTGGTCAGCAGGGAAGTCAATATTTATCAAAGTTAAATTTGGCATTTCGTCTGTGGTTGGACGTTCTTTCTGAAATGCTTTAGCGTCCATGTCTAGAAAAATATATCTCGGCTTTTTCGTCTGCTTCTCGAACTCTCTTTCATCACTGACCTCGCTAATGTATTTCCAACGCTTTTTGATTTTGGGTGAAGCAGAATCTCCGCTTGTCGTTGCTTTGAACTTTCCTTTTGCGTCGGTCATGCTGACGGGCGCACGATCAATGTGCAATACATTCTGCTGCACCGACATACTTGATATGTCATTGACAGTGACTTTGTAGTTCGAAACGCGTGCTTCTTCTCTTGGCAACTCGTCCCCAGTGAAAACGCGCACACCCACTTTCAATGCCTTCCTTTCCCCCGGAGTTACAATTTTCACACGTTTTTCTAAAGCGCCTTCCCGAGGTAATGTCACGTCGCTTTTTATGTTTCCTTGCCGTGCTTCGTTTTTCTGTGGCGTCTTAATGGGCGAAGATACATCTTGAAACCTTATCCGTTCTTTAGCTACCGGAACATTTTCTCCCGTTTGTTCACCAGGTAATGTTCTTAATCGGTCCCCCCGCATAACTCCCCTTTCTCCTTGTGGTTCTTTTGTCGGCCACCTCGTTGATCGCTCATAGGATACAACATATTTAGACGCAGTGTTTGACTTGTGGTCTTTGTATGAAACTAAGTATTTGATACCATCCTTTACCGCTCTCGAACCATTGATTTCGGATGTAACGTTTTTCTGCTGTGTGTCACCTGGAATTTTAAGGAAAGTGTCCGACTTCATCACAATTTCACTGTGCTGATGCGCGTAAGGAGAAGAGACGGAATGAAAAAGTGGCTGTCCGGATACCCGTATTTCCGGCATATATGGTCCTCTGTAGCCACCTAGTTGGAGCCCAGGGCTGAATATTTCTAAATAAGGACACTGTTTTTTGGCAGCGAAATGTTCCGGTGCTGATTTCAGCGCGCTTAACTTAGTCGTTTCAGTTACAACCGACATATTTGGTCTCTCGACAGCATCGTCTGGAATTTGAGAGGGGGCGTATTTCTTTATATAAGCTGATGCTTCGTCTACCTTAGCTTCAAAGATAGACTTGTATTTTTTTGAGGGATCGTATTTTGGTTCACTAGGTTTTTTCTTTTCCTCGGACTTGAACATGTCGAGATAACTGCTGTACATAGTGCTTGGGCGTGTAGCTTGTACACCTTGACTCTCAGGTCTACGATTAACATCAACTGAGATTTTACCTTTATTGACTTTCTTCTTTCGCGTTCTAGGCATTCCTGGCTTGCGGCTCCGACGAGTTTTTATTGTCGTGAACCTTCTTACGGGCTGTGGCTGCCCTTTCTCGATTTTCCGCGCCTGAAGCTGCACTTGGGCTTGTTTTTGAGAATAGCCCCTTTGTTTCTTTTTTTTCTTCGGAGGCCCATCAGGATAAATATCTTGATATTCTGTCGCTCTATCAGGTACCTTAAAGAAAAGTTTCATGGGAACCATGGGCTGGGTCGTTTTCTGTAAATGCCTTGGTGTACGTGGTGTTGCGTCCCTCAGAGAGTCCCTCGTTGGTTTTGCTGTATCTGAACGACGCAGACTTTTCTTCGTTCCTCGACGTATTGGTGTATTTGTAGTTGTTTGCGCTTCATTCTTGCTTCCTTCAAATTCCTCCTCCAAGTCATCATCTTCAGGTTGTTTTCTGTGCCTCCGGATGACCACTCGTGGTCTAATTTTACTCTCCGCATTAGCGAACTCTGGAAGTCCTACTTGCTTAACGTATGAAAATATTAACTTCTTTGAAATGCATCCAGTTTGCAATTGGTGAACGTTTGCCGTGTTATCAACGGGAAGCGGCCCTAAGCGTTTGGCAATCTCATCGTGACTCCAATGTTGGACCTTTGCAACAGCCTGGAATTTCGCTGAGCCTTTCTTTACAGGGCGTACACTCGAGCATTGCTCAGACTTGCCTCTTCTCACCCAAGTTTTTGCTTTGGTTGATTCTTTCAAGGACGTGCCGGAGCCCTTGTCCTTTGTCTGTGATTCCGAGATTAATAGATGGCTTTGAATTTTCTTCCCGTGCAATTTTCGTTGATTAGAATCAACATTTGTGTCTGATGCATGCATACTCTTGCTGGAGCTTGTCTGGTAGACAGGTGGTTCAGGGTGAGTGTTGTCTAGAAGCAAATCGTGAGACTGTTGCTGTTTGATTTTTCGTATTCTCATCAATATGTCTTTGGACGAGAAATCGTGATTTTTGTGCCAATCATGTATCTCTTTTTTCTGCAGCGACATTTGGCTTACTGCTCTCGCGTTTTCCTTCCAGTGTTGAAACACGTTTTCAAAAGATAACCGTTGACTAGCTATCGGTATGCCTGATGACGAAGCGTTTGGTCGTATTCTGTTTTCTTGTTCGTTTTCTTCGGGTGTCTTTTTAATACCGCAGGGGATTTTCCCATCAATATTCACTGCTGCTGTGCTTATGGCTTTACCGGGCCCCCTCGCGCCCTCTTTCAGCTTCCTTAAAACTTGTGAAGAGATTGAAGATGCAATTAATCCTATGTCATTTCTTGATGGCGAAGTTTTGTATTTATTTTTTTGAAATGGTGTTTGAGTTTCTGTTACTGTGCTACCAATTCTTGCAAGATTTGAAGATGATTTTTGGTGTTCCTCTGTTAAGGTTTCAAACGTTTTAAGCGACCCCTCTTTGTCTTTGTGTTTCTCTTCCGTCCAGTCTTGTTTAGGGTCTTTACTCACATTATCTTTCTTGTCTATTCTACCGTCTTGCGCGTCCGGAACGTCTCTGAAACGTTGATGACTCTTGGACTTGTTGAAACGTTCAGGTTTTTGTTTCTGGGAGTGCTTACTAAGGTTGCGTTCTAGCCTTCCTCTTCGTCCAGAATCCTCTTGTGTATACGTCTCCTCTACTTGAACGGCACCTTCTTCGTGTATAACAGAAGACATGATACAATGTGGTGAAATTCCATCTACCATGGAGTAAACGCTTTTCAACGTGAATTTTAGATCTTTTTTCTGTTGCTGTTCCTGCAGGTATATGTCAGGTTTTTTTTCGTCTGCAACTAAACCGTCAGTTTTCCTTACGTCTTCTGCCACTTCCTCCTTATATTCTTGGCGGAGTTTTTCTTTAATCTTCTCCATAGATTTCATTTTACATGATCTACTACTCAAGATACCACCTGCAGACCGACTCAAGTCTGAAAAACTAGGGTGATCTACATTCTTAACTGGAGCGCTTTTGCTGGATGCAAGTCTTGAGCTATCAAAAACTGTTGTACTGGAAACATTCTCCACATAGGAAGTTGCTTTTTTTCTCTGTAAATTCATGTCCGTATTCAAAGTCTGAACTGCAGTTTTTATTTTCTCCCATTCCTCGCCCAAGGCCAAAGCTGGCGTTTTCATAAGTCGTCTGGTTGCATATTGACCTTTGTCGATTGCCACTGATGGCGTCTCTGATTTATCTTCTTTGGACGTTGTCCCGCTGCGCGTTCCTCGAGAACGTGGTAGAAAACGTTCCTTTTCGAAATCAGTATCAACCGATTCACCCACGCTGACAACGGAATCCTAGAAAACAGAGTGCCCTTCTTAATGTACAACTGAAATAAAACTAATAACAACCCTCGGAATATTATTTAAGTTTTGTCTATACAAATCTGTTGGAATTGGCTGGTAGTACATTACACGTCATTAACTTTCAACATCTTTTTTAATGTTGTGGATTGTGTTATCCTTTGACAAATGTAGCAGACATTAGTATTACTTGGGCTCCACGCGAAATGTTCATAACAAATGAACAAAATTGGTTTGCGTTCAGTGAGATTATAAGCCAACTTTCGGGCATCAAATAAGGCAACAAGTTGTGCTGTTACGTTTAATACCTGTTCTTTATCTATTGCTTTTAATTGGGCACTCTTCAGTTCACTTAACGGCCCTTTAGACTGTCGGGTTACTCTGCGTGTGACTTTGCTCTCTGTTAAGAAAAGCAAAGGGAAATAACTACAGTTTTTGTAAGTACTTCAACGGGAGATAACTCCAAAGGAATATTAACTCTGATCTGTTTACAAATCCCGAGATACTTTCTTATTATTACAATTTGATATTCTGTGGCTGTTTTCAGGTGCGGAAACTTTTCAAAAGTAGACAACTTTGTATCTGTCACAATAGGGAAATGCTTACTTTCAGACGATAGTTTTGGTACTATGATCCGCTTTTCTAATTTTAGAATTTCAGGGTGCATAACGAAGCTGTAAAGAACCTACCTCTGATTTTCAAAATTCAAAGGTGGACGAATTTTGTTCATTAACAAGGCAGTATTTACCTTCTGACGTCATAGCATCTCTGTCGGCGTCCTTAGATTTCTGTAACTCGTCGACTTTTGACGCCAGCCGGATCCTGATGCCGTCTATTCTTTCTGTCGCGTTGTTACATTTGGTAGATATAGACTCGACCATTTGCGCCGAATCTTCCACAATCGCGTCCATATCCCACTCAAAGGCGTTTGATGTTTCTACTAAACTTGTCATAATGCCTTTGGCACTGCAGCATACGTCCTGAATTAGCACTTGGAGACTTTCCAGTTTTTCCGGATAAGTTTCATTGGGTGTAGAATCGAGTTGCAGCTTGCCCAGCGCATTATCTACCATGTCCTTTAGGGTTCCCAGGTTATCGTGTGTTTCTACAGACACCCCACCTAATTGCTCTTCTATTTTCATTGATTTGCGGTTGATGGATTCCTTCTTTTCTTTCAATTCGTTGAAAATCTGCACCATTTCGTTTTCAAGTTGCCGTATCTCTTGACCTTCACTTCTCACGTCCGACGTCAACTGAAATGGCAAACTATCTAAATCATCTTTGAGCAAATCTTTCTTTTTTCGCTCGTCCTCAATGAGCAAGTCTGCAGTTTTTGAGTATTCTCTTACTTTTTCGACCACGGTGTCCTTTTTGCCCGACAAGTTGTTCGTCATCAACGTCGTTTCCGCGAATACGGTCTCCGATAGCTTTTGTATATGGGCAGCTGCTGATGCTCTGTAAGGAGGTGATGTTAAGTTGACTTTGTTCAACATGTTTATTGCATCGTTAATTTTAGACAATCTGTTTTCACCCTCGGTGTCTGTCTGTGTTTTTGTTTTAGCATCTCTAGATAAACAGCTTTGAAGTTCCTCTGAAAGGTTTCCGAGTTTCTGGTGTGAATCGTCAACGATTTTGTTGAGGCTTTGAGCGGCAGTGTCGATTTCTCTGTCTACCTCAACACAACACGTATTCATCGCAGGCATTCGAGCAATGAGCTCTTTCATCAATTTTCTGAACTGTGCCGCTGTACTGTCTAAAGTGGCCCACAATTCGCCGTCTTTAATGCCTTCTCTCAATGCAATTTTATTGTCTAAGTCTTTGTCTAGAACCTGGATGTTGTTGACCATTTTTTCTCCCCGTGACGTAAATTCTGCAGCCAATTTTTCTACGCCAACTTTGAGATCATGATACTTTCCATTTAATCTAGCAATCGCTGTGTTATTTTCATTTTTGGCGTTCTGGACGCTTTCCCTGAGAGAATTTAAATCGTACTCAATGTAGCTGACAGGCAACTTCACGGACTGTGGAACTTTGTCCACTTTGTCTTGAAGCTGATCAAGTCTGTTAAGGATATTGTCTAGTTTTGTCTTCGATTCAACCTTGTGACCCGCCAGTTTAGCTTCCGCCGACATTTGTTTTGCATGAATATTGTCCAACCTTTTTACGATGTCATTGTGCGGAATGCAGTTCTCAGGAACGATGTCTCTGTTTGTGAACATGCTAGTTAATTTGCTTTTTAACTTTTCAACCGATAACATTTTCCTTTGAACTTCTTCTTCCGTTGCTATTTGCTGTTCTCGTTCTTTATCTGCAGCAGATTTCAGTTTCTCGAAGTTTCCAAGAAAGTTTTTAATTTTGTTATCTATTTCTTGACTGTCTCGGTCAACGTCTGTTTCTACAACCGCGCATTCGTCTTCTAGTCTTTCGATGTCTTCTATGATTTTGGTTGTTTTGTCAAAAAGCTCTTCCATAATTTTTTCAGACAGTTTTCCGATTTCGCAATTACTTGCCGTTCTCTCAAAAACCTTCTGTGAGTCAGGAGATACTTGCTCCGTTTTTGTCAACGCCACTTTTGCGTCCTTTTCTAGCGATTCTGCACGCTTTGCGAAATGTTGCCGTATTTCCTTTGAGTCCTTCTCCAGCAACTCGGCTTTATCACATAGTTTTCCAGTCTGTGTCTTTGCGCCATCAAAGAGGTCGGTGACTTCTTTGCTGATTTCACGCACTACCTCGGTGCGTTCCTCCACTAGCTTTTGGTGTTCCAAAGGTGCATTGTGAAGTGTGTCAAATACAAGATCCAGCTTATGGATTAATTTCTCCTTATTATTCATGTTGTTGGTTGTCACTTGCTCCAAAGTAGACTTGGTGCAGCATAACTCTGCAGGCAAGTCATGCTCTATGAGATTTATTTCCTTTACTAAAATATTGAGAACCATTTTTGAAACATGTGTTTGCAGCGGCACGTCAGACGTATGGGAGTTTAATGTTTCCAACAAATGTTTTACAACCCTACCTGTAACCTGCTGACGTTGCAGTGTTGGATTAAGGTCTGGATTCGGAGCGGTAACCACAGGCAGAGCACGGACAATACATAACATTCGTATAATGTCCTCTTTGATCACATCAGACCTCAATTCAAATTCTGTAGAAAATGACTTTGATTCATTTACAAGATTATCAAGGCTTTGCGTGAACAAGTTCGTCTCGTCTGTAAAATCTTTCAAGAGAGATTTGGATGACTCAGAAATGTTGTGAAAGCGACTTTGGATTTCCTCAAGGCCTCCAGCTGAAGTAGTTTGCATAATTAGCTGCAAATCACAAAACAACATTTTTGCCTCTTGAACAAGATCATCAGTACGTTGACTGAAGTTAGTAACTGCTAAGTGAACTCGTTTGCTTAAGTTTGATTGACGATTGGTAAGGTCTGTTTGAACATTTGGGCACGAAGAGCTTAGATCTCTAACTCTGCTGCTGACGGCGTACCACTCATCTTGGTAAATGCTTACAAAGAGTTCTGGATCAAAAAGGGATTTTGTTACCAAATCCTGAAGTTCAGATTCGTAATTGGTGAGTATTTCGAGAGTTTCCGAGTAATAGGTTGACGCCTGCTCTAGTTCTTCTGTTGTACTGTTTTCGTGGCTGATTAGATATTTGCTAAGCGACTTTGATTCGTCAGCAAACGTTTCCGCAAATACATTGATCTGACAAAGAAGGTTATCGGCATTAATTTTTTCTCCTTTCTCATCGATCGACCGTCGCTCTATTAAAGCCATAGTTGCTGCGGCAGAGGATTGTCGCCGACGCTCCAACATCGATTGTCTGTTCTTTAAGTTGACTACATCTTGTTTGTGTAACAATAGCGCTTCCAGGTCGTTGGATATCACTTGCCGCCGGTAAGCAAATGCTTTTTCAGATGAANGTCCTCTTTGATCACATCAGACCTCAATTCAAATTCTGTAGAAAATGACTTTGATTCATTTACAAGATTATCAAGGCTTTGCGTGAACAAGTTCGTCTCGTCTGTAAAATCTTTCAAGAGAGATTTGGATGACTCAGAAATGTTGTGAAAGCGACTTTGGATTTCCTCAAGGCCTCCAGCTGAAGTAGTTTGCATAATTAGCTGCAAATCACAAAACAACATTTTTGCCTCTTGAACAAGATCATCAGTACGTTGACTGAAGTTAGTAACTGCTAAGTGAACTCGTTTGCTTAAGTTTGATTGACGATTGGTAAGGTCAGTTTGAACATTTGGGCACGAAGAGCTTAGATCTCTAACTCTGCTGCTGACGGCGTACCACTCATCTTGGTAAATGCTTACAAAGAGTTCTGGATCAAAAAGGGATTTTGTTACCAAATCCTGAAGTTCAGATTCGTAATTGGTGAGTATTTTGAGAGCTTCCGAGTAATAGGTTGACGCCTGCTCTAGTTCTTCTGTTGTACTGTTTTCGTGGTTGATTAGATATTTGCTAAGCGACTTTGATTCGTCAGCAAACGTTTCCGCAAAGACATTGATCTGACAAAGAAGGTAATCGGCATTAATTTTTTCTCCTTTCTCATCGATCGACCGTCGCTCTATTAAAGCCATAGTTGCTGCGGCAGAGGATTGTCGCCGACGCTCCAACATCGATTGTCTGTTCTTTAAGTTGATTACATCTTGTTTGTGTAACAATAGCGCGTCCAGGTCGTTGGATATCACTTGCCGCCGGTAAGCAAATGCTTTTTCAGATGAATCTGCGTAAGTGGATAATGTTTGAAAATCTTCAGCGAATGTTCCGTGTTTTTCCATTGCGTTTTTCGCCACTTGTTTCAAACTTGAGCATAATCCATCAACGTTTTTTTGGATTGCGTCAACTTTTTCATATTTGAAATTGTTTGACAGGTCTTTAATAACTCCGTCGATTTTCTCAGTCATCTTCTCAGTTTCACTGAGGGAACTATTGATGGCCATTCTTAAGTCGCCTAATCTTTGAGCTAAACTCATAAGGACGGAAGTTGTGTCTACGGACAGTTCTTCAATTCGTGTGGTTTGTTCGCTTTTAGGTTCACAATGGTCTTCCTCACTTGTAGGTCCTTCTATGCTTTTCATCCTTTCTTTAAGTGCCCGTATTTGCTCTTCCCATAGAACATTAACTTGATCTACTCTTTCCTTCAGACGTTTTTCACGGTTATCCAAGTCATCAGAAAGAAATTGTAATTCTTGTTTGACTTCATGGAATGCAGCTTTGCATTTATCTAAGAGGACCTCTTTTTCTACGTTTTCTGTTCGAGATTGGTCGGCAGTCTTCCTAATAACTCGTTGCACCGCCTCTCTGAAACGTTGTCTAATCTTTCTGGATTCGTTCGTCTTTTCATTCAACTGGTAATCTTTTTCCAGTTGATCTTGTTCTAAGGTTAGTTTCTCCAACTCCTCTGTCAACTCTTTTGCCTCTTGCGACACTTCATGCGTCAAGTTGTTCACGTCACTATAGAAGGTATTGGCGTTTTGCGTAATTGCATTTGCATTTTCGGAAAGTTCGCGAAGTAGTACTTTTGCGTCATTTATAACTTTATCATACTCGCCACATATATATTCTCGCTCTGAACCTGTTGTTTGCTGTCTTTTTCCGCTTTCGTGCATCTCGTTCATCTTCGTCAGATTGCAACAAAGACGACCGATACGGCCGTCAAAATCAGAATTTACGTGCTCTATCTTTTCAACTATGAGACATTTGCTTTTTTGTAAGGCACTTGCATCATTGTCGAAGGAAGATGTCATGTCCTCTATTTTACGATGCACGTCTTCAAAATTTTTGTGATTGGCTTTCACAAAGTTTTTATCAATCCTTTCCTGTGCAGTGCTGTAGTTTTCACTAAGGTTGCAAACAATTGCTTTTGCTATTTGCATTGTTTTCGTGAAATCGTTGTCAAGTTTTTCTTTTGTTTCTTTCAATTCTTTTAAAATCTCTTTACGTTTTAAATCTACCGCATCCAGGACATATTTTGCTGCCGCTTCTCGCTCAGACATTTTTTGTAGATGATGTTTTTCAAACTCTTCAACGTCCTCTTGAATTTCTTTCGTCTTTGCTGTTGGTTTTTCTTCTGGTATTTTATCCAAGTCTTCACGAATCTCCTTTGATTTTTGACCCAAGACAGTTTGCAGGACGTCTAATTCAATGTCCATCTTTAGAACCTGAGAACTGGCATCGTCATTTGTTGTATCAAATTCTTTCACAAGTTGAATGGAGTCATTTACGATCTCATCGAAATTTTGTCGTAGGTTATCGAGATCGTGGTACAGAGGTATCGGCTCCGCAAAAAGCTCCTTAGCCTTTGATGACAAAACCATCATTTTCTGACTTGGCCCCTGTTCAGTTGATGACAATTTTTCTATCTTGTTCTTAGCTATGATGGAATCTCTGGTTAAATTTTCAGTTGCAACTTTGGAAAGCCTACTCAATTCATCAATCTTTTTCGTAATGGTTTTTCTCCTTTCTACCTGACGACTTGCCGACCTGTTGTCGAGTCTGTCTCCAACGTTCTTTGCTTGTAACGACAGTTCTTTCACAATTGCCTTCGCTTCTTGTGTTACTGCCCCAATTCTGGCTTGAGTATTTTCATGCGAGCCCGCAAGCTCATCAATTGTGTTGGTGTAGTGCATCTCTACTGACATTGCTAGTAGAGCAGAATCCTTTACCAATGATATGTTGTCTTTTTCAATGTTTTTCAGTTGATTTAACTCATCTATAGTGTTTTTACGGCTCCCTAATTTCTCGCCGTCAATAAACTTGCGGTACTCTAGCATTATGTTGTTTAGTTCGTCACCAATAACACCAACTTCGGGTTCATTGCCTTCTAAGTTTTCCAAATCCGTTTCAGTTTTAAAAACCTCAAAATAGGCCACGTTTAATTTCTCGCCGAAATTCTCCTTTAGACGAGTTGATTTCTTAACAATATTGTCAAGCATGGCATGTACTGTTTTTGTATCGTCACTTTGGTTAAAAGACGTTTCGCTGATAACCCCTGCTACAGTATCAACTGCGTGGGCTATTTCCTCGACATTATCGTCGTAATCCTGAGAAATGTTAAGAAGGTCTTGGTTAATCTCCTTAATACCTAACTCCACTTGGTTTCTGGCAGTGCTAACTTTTTCGTTTAAATTCTCCAACTGCGCCCGCAAGTCTTTCATCCGTCCCCATTTATCTTTTATCGGAGACACCTGTGGAGCGTCCTTCAAAATTTTCTCACAGGCTGACAATCTGGTGTTAAGATTCTCAACGAGGTGATCCATCTCATCGCCCTTACTATGAGCTCTTTTTTGAACACTCTGCCCTCTTTTAACGAGTTCCTTGATCATGTCTCGACCTGAATGCAAAACACTAACAAGTCGTCTGGGCTTATCAATGAGTTCTTCCTTGTCATAGACTGGTTTGTCTTTCAAAGCTTTTATCGACTCTATAATATCTGCGGCGCTACTCTGCAGGTCTTCCTTACCAAGTGATCCATCGCCTCGTACAAGTTCACCTAAATTATTCTTTGTTTTGAGGGCCATTTCGTCAAGACTGTTTGATAGTAACGTTTCTTCCATTCCCAAGTTGTAGATGCTGAAATGGACGTCTTTTGCTTCATCACAAGCTTTATTAGCAATAGCCAAAGCCTCATCGATTTTCCCCTCAAAGTGACGATAGGATTCGTCTTTTTCATTTATGGACTTATTTTGTATATTGTTTGCGATGTCAATTGCTTCACGAATTATTCTCTCTGCTTGGTGTGGGTATGAATCGGATAATTGGTCGATGTTTGCATTAACGTTTCTCATATCTTGCTGTAACCTTTTTAAATTTTGTTTGGTTTTGTTTTCCATCTTCATCATGCTCTGTTTGACAGTATTGGTCTTTGCAAGGCTGTCTGGGTTTGGTTTTTCTTTTTCACTACTTTCAAGTGTCGTTTGTATTTTTTGTGCCATTCTGTTAATATCTCTTGCTAATAAGTCAGATTTTTCTGAGTGGTTTCCGAGATAATTTCCAAAGTCCTGATTTTTGTCCTTAAGCTCATCAACCATGCTTTCTGATTCGCCCTTGAAAGATTCCATGAGTAAAGCAGAATTCCTCACTATAGCAGCAGGATTTTCGAGTCTGCTGTCACGCTTTAGATTTTGAATTAAGTCTATAGTTTTTGTGAACCGTTTTTCTGGCTTTGGCATAACAGCAGAATAATGATCGTGCATTATGGCATCAAGATCCTTTTCAAGAGCATTTGAGCTGTCTTGCGCGTTTTTTGATAATGCGCCGGCATCGACTTCCAACTCAAAAATGTTGTATTCCAGCTCATCGGTTTTTTCAACAATTTCAGATAAAAGTGACTTGGAATTATCTACTAGTCCATCGAAGTCTTTTTGAAGTTGGTCTTGCTCTTCTTGGGTGGTATTTGGGTCTAGTGATGCCCTGCAAATATTTTCGGCAGCAACCTGTGCTTTTTTCATGAGCTGCTTTGCCTTCTTTTTGTAGCCAGATGCAATGTTGTTAACAATGTCGTCCATATGACTTTTGCGAGAATTAAGTTTTTCGAGTCCTAGATTTACGTCTCGTTTAATACCTTCAGCCTTCTTGGACAACATGTGAGTGCTTTTCAAGTGTTGCTCTTTCACTGACCCGTAACTGGCATCCTCAATATCAGACTCTAATTTTTTTGTCTTTTTATCCAGGTGTGATGCTATGTCCTCTGATTGCGATGAGAGGTTAGCAATTCTTTCTAGTGCAGTATTCTTTTCGTCAATTAAATCATTGACTGCCACATCAGCCTCTTCTTCCAACGAGGTCAAAAGCTCACGTGAATCTTTGATGATTGACCTATTCCCTTTGCTAGTGCATTGTAATTGTTTAATTTTGTCTAGACAACTTCTGCGGCGATTTTTCGTCTTAGGAATGCAGGACGAATGATATTTACGTAATACATCTTGCAAATCTTTCTTGAGACTGGTCACTGATTCATCGACTTGCTGGCAAAGAACCCCTAATTCCATCTCTATTTCGTAAAGCTCCACGTGAAAACTGTCAACTTTCTCGCTTAAAATGTTCACGTGTGACTGCGTAGATTCCATTCTTTCTTCTAAGTCCTTAAAAATCTGTTGGTGATTCTCCACTGATGTGATGCCTGCCAAACTTACTTTACATGACTTGAGGTGATCAATTTCAGCGAGTATATTTTTTACATGTTCGTCATACTCCTGAGACAATACGTGGATTTTGTCTTCCATGCAGTCTGCATTGTCTTTTATTTTTGTGATGCTCTTATTTATGTTGCACCCTAAAGTTTCAATTTTGTCAGCAGAAACTTCCAAATTGCTTAGATGCTTACTCTCTTGAGGTTTTTCAGTTTTGAGCATGGTCACGCGTATTATAGCTGCTTGGCTTTTCAATTCGTTTGTCCATCTTTTTAATTGGTCGCCCATGTCGAATATATTCTGTGTTGCAAGCATCAGTTTTCTACTTAGATTATTTGTAATGACTTGTGATTCTTCTTCCATTGTTTCAGCAAGTCTTTCGAAATACGTCAAAAATGCGTCTATGTCTCTTTCGGAATCTTTCAGGTGGTCGAAGAGTTCTAGCGTACCTCTGTGTCTGTCCCGTTTACAGCCTTGAACCATTGATGCGTACATGTAAGTGAGGTCTTGCAGCTCACTTTGAACGGCGTCAGTCTGACATTCTGCTTCCCTGGCAATTTCGGCAGAGTCCATTTTTACTTTACCAATGTTGAAGCACACTTCGTTTGCTTCATCTCCAAAAGCCTCCATGATGCCCTTGCACTCGTCAATTACGTCTTGGAGTTGAGTTTTTGTAGACACCTTGTCCTCGTCAGAAACGTCTTGGGAGGCAAACGAAATCCTATCATTTAGAATTTTCGTTTGTAATTTGTCAGTCCGTCCCTTTATGTCTTCGGATTTTTTGACGATGGAACATGATACGCCATCTGCTTTTTCCATTAATTTTTTAATATTAGAATTTCCATTTTTTATTACGTCATCAACCATACACGAAAGGCGTTTGGATCTTTCGGCATCCCTGCTATCAAGAAGATTTTGTGGTGCCTTTTCTAAATCGTCTATTAACTTTTTAGCTTTTTGCTGTAATTGTTCATTTAGAGCCTTTGTTTCGTGATTAAGGTTCTCCAGATCTGCATTAATTTTGTCGTTTTTCGCATCAAGATTGTTCAAAATTTTGTTTGATTCTTCAGCAAGTGTTTTTGCTAATTTCTTTGAGTTTATGTCTTCATTGATAGATTGTCTTTCTACGTCCATTGTTTGTTTTTTTAGGGCTTCTAGCATCTGTTGCGAATTGAATAAGCGCTTTTGCACTGGCTGGTCCGTGCTCTCATATCCTTTTGTAACATCCCTGTGTTTTTCAAAAGAAATGATCATCTTGTCTAATTCTGCATTGACTTTATCTGCTTCTTCGTAAAACCTTCTGCTGCATAGGTTGGAGTCAGTGAGTATTTCTTCTAATTTTTTAGTCATGTCTTCAGATTGAGCGTTAAGGTCTTTCATGAGGACTTGGCATTTTTCCATGATTTCGTCGGATTTGTGCCTACACCCATCAGCCTTACCTGCCGTAGAGTCCACTGAAGCCCTCCTGGCGTTATGCATTAATTGTTTAGCTTCTTTGACAAGTGTTCTGGCACGGGCTTTCAGATCGGTTGACACCTTAGAAATGCTCGAATCGGTGTCAGTCAGTTTTCCATTGAGCTGCTTCATTTTCCTCTTCTCCTCAAGGCATTGAAACTTGATCTCTTCAAAAAGTGTATCAGGGTGTTTCAAACCCTGATCTTTAAGTAATTGCGTGTATTCAGGAGTGTCGCATATCTCTTCTGCCAATTGTTCGGCCTTGTCCTCAAGTTTTTCTCTCTTCACTCTCGAATGCTCTGAACAGTTTATCAAACTGTCGTTTATCCCACCAACTTTCTGTTTTAGCGCTTCCGTGACCTCCGTGGCTCGTTTCAAAGTCGATTCTGCTACCTCTCTACACTGCTTAACAATTGCCTCTAACTCCGTAGAACTCCGTTTAGTTTTTGCTTTTTCCTCGATTGGCGTGTATGCTTTTGTGGCATCGCGGCTATCGAATTTCCTACTTTCTTTTCTACCATCTACCTCTTTGCAATATTGCACGATCTTTTCCAAAGAATCAGTGATGTCTTTTAGCGTGTTTTCAGCATCTGCCGAATGCTCCGTTATCTGGAACGCCAGGTTGTCCAATTCCTCAGTGAGAAAACTGCACTGTTCAGACGTATCAATACAATACTTTTGTGCTTGGCTAACTAGTTTGTCTATTGTTCGCTGGGCTGGATCCATATCTTCAAGAGATATACCTGAGTCTATCGAGGTCGTTCTGCTCTCCATCAATGAGTCTAACCTATCCTCAATTTCATCATTGTTTTCTTCGAGCGACTCCAGCATATTACATGCTTTGGTACTAATTAGTTTTGCCTTTTTTATCATTCTCTCTCCAAATGCCTTACCATCCGATGACATTTGTTCGATAGATTTGCCCAAATTGTCGAGTTCTTTATTTACGTCACGAGCAGATATGGCATCGGTTGGAAAAGTGGTTCTTTCTGACAGTTTATGTGCACGCTTCGCTTGGGACTCAAGGTTGCGCACCTGTGTTTTTGCATGTTTGATTATGTTTTCTATTTCATGTTTTGCCTTATGAGCATTGTCTGAAAGATATCTTAGTTTTCCTTCGGTTTCCCGTTTAGCAGCCTTAATCGTCGCTTGTGCCGTTTTGTGTGACTCAGAAAGTTTCTGTCTTTGCTGCCGTCTTGGAGATAAGCTTCTTCTTTTAGTGGTTTCTTGTTCGTTTTGTGCTTCGAGTTCTTCCTTTCTTTTAGTACGGTCCTCTTGTGCGATTACGCCATTTTCCATTCCCTGGTGAATCAGGCCCTTTATATCCGAACTAGCTAGTTCCAGTTCTTCTCTAATTTCTTCTCTCTCCTCAGCGTCATCTGTTTTAATTTCTTCTTTGATCACGTCTTCGTTGTCGAGCTCAAGTATTTTCATTTTGTCTTTGAACTGTACTTCTTCTACACTGCCTTCTTGAATGTGCTCTTGAAACTGTTCTTTGTTTTCTTTTTTGTTTCTTTCGTGTTCTTCCTCCCCCACTCCTACTATCTCCTTATCAGCCTTGAACAGTTCCTGTACGTCTCCTTGGGACACATCTGCTGATGGGAATCCATCTTTGAGTGGTTCTTTCTCTTTCGCCATGACATCAGTAAATGTTTCGGGTAAAGTTTGTTCATCGTCACTCTTCTCTGTTTTATCATCTGTAAACGCAGGCGTTCTTATAACATTTGATTCTTCATGTTGCTCACAAAATATTTTCTCCTTATTGTTCTCTTCCAAGGCATCACATGCCATTCTGTAGTTATCAAGGTCCTGGCTGATTATTTCAAGTTTGCTTTCCATTGACTCGGTAACTTCGGCGAAATCTTTACCAATAGAGTCTATATGGAAGCTAAGATTGGCTTCACCGTCAAGAAAATATTTCAAAATGCCCCTATAAAGCACGCCAACCGACTCGCATTCACACTGTATTGCATTGGCAATACCTTCATAATCTTCACTTGCTGACCACTTACCCACGACTTTTTCCTTTGCTTTCTCCAATTTTGAGGTAGCTTTTTCGGCTTGAGAATTGAACTGCCGACAAAAATCTGTGATTTCTGGTTTTGAAAGACAAGCTTGCTGAATCAGTGTGTCGGACTTTCCACGAAATTCGTCAAATAGACCACGCAAGTCACTGTCTATGACAACAAGTTGTCCTTGATTTTTTTTATTTTCGTCGCTAATGCCTTTAGATTGATTCGTCCTTAGTAAAAGGTCTCTGCACCGGGCGGCTAGAACTTTATATCGATTTTTGATTCTGTTGGTTGATTTTTCTAATTTGGAAAGACAGTCACTTGATTTTTTTTGTAAGTTTGCCACCTTCGGACCAGAGCTTAAACAAAGCTCGTGAATGTCAACGCCAATGGATGTAAGCTTTCTATCAAAGTCGGTCATTAAAATTTTATAAATTTTCTCAGCTGTTGCGACATCAGAATTGGCACTCTTCCGTACTTCCGCAAGGTAGCGCTCGAGCAGGCCACTCAGAGCAGTCCTTGCAGTGTTATTATTCTCTGCAATGTAATCAACGATGAAATCGGTGTCTTCGAATATCTTCTCCAGGTCTGACCGAAATGTGGCAATTTTCTCTGACATGCTGTCGAAGAAAGTCTTTAACTCCCCTTCTAATTCCTCCAGATTTTCAAATATCTCCTTAGATTTATCAACGTTTCTTACCATATCAGACACGGTGTCTTCAAACTTCAGTGTCTCTATCCTCTGTCTGAAAGGCCGTAGGCGGTCCATGAAAAGACGGAGTTGTTCACCGCAAAGAAGAGCCAATTCATCGACACATATCTTCTTGGCATCGAGTTTTTTAACAAGTTGTTCAGCGTTTGGTTTACATTCTTCGTATACCCCCACAATTGACTCTTCAATTTCGTGTGATTTTTTCACTAATTCAGTTGCATCCGTTGTGGGTTCATTCAAGATTGATTCAATGTCGCGTCGCATCTGCGCAACTTTTTTCACCAGTTTCTCGGCGGCGGATTTTGATTGAGGAATGACTTTGTTACTGTATGTGTTAATGACCAGCATGCGCTCTTCCAACTCTCGAATCATTGTCTTTAACTGGGCTGATGCCACTTCAGTTTCTGCAGTAACCTCAACTAGTTTATTAGACAATTCCCTTTTAATTGTTGCGAATATTTTTGGCAGTGTTTCCACTTCAAACTGTCGGACAGTGTCAACTCGTATCAAGGTGCGTTTAAATTCATTTTCAAGTTCACTCAGATCATTGGTAATCTTCGCAAACCGTTTGTCCACTTCTCGTTTAAATGACTCGCCGAACTGTGCGACGTTATCCAATTCTTCTACAATGGCCTCTTTTGTTGTATTGATGAAATTTCTGATTTCCTCCACCTCACCATTGATCTTATCTATACCAGCTGCTATCTTTTCCAGCTGATCTTCCATAACGGTGCCTGCAGAGATGCCTCGTACGTGAAGTTGCTCGATTCTACCCCCTATAAAACCTGCCCGCGTAGATAGGTGCCTTAGTTTGGCTCTTGCGTTCAGCGACAGTTGTGCAGATCTTTCCTCTGCATTACATTTGTATCCATAAAGCTCTTTTGATCTTGTACAAGCAATCAAAGTCAGACTGTCGACTTCCTCTCGAAGCACTGTTACTCTTGCTGCAAAATCGCTCATATTGTTTAAGATAGTGCCATAACCTTCGTCGGTATCCAAAGTGAGAAAATTTATTCGCTCTAAAAGTCGGTCAGACCACCTGCAAGATGATTCAGTGAACGCGTCAAGTTTTTCTCCGGCAGTTTTGACCTTCTCCTTGAGCTCGTCTGCAACAACTTTAGATTCACATATCAAAGCGAAAACTGCTTGACTTGCGTCTCTACTGCAGTTTACAAGTTCGCGTGTCTTTTTTTCGTGGCGTTCCTGATAGTGTTCTAATTGGCGTTGTGATTCTTCCGTTTGCAAACCGGTTTGTTCAAGACGTGCTGGAAATAAAAGTCATAGTTGTATGTATTGGGAACTTTAACCGTACGTAACACAAATGGTTTTAAGAGGGCAACTGAGTCACTACCACCAGGCACAGGAAAACAAAAAGAAAAAATGGCGCCGCATGTAATGCTTATGGACTCATCTGCTTGTCTTTTGGATTTTTCGACTCACAACTTACCAGCAACATCCTAGGTCTGTCGCTAATGTGTATGGCCTGCGTACAGGTCGGTTACAGCTATTACAGTCGTGCGAAAAGGTTTCACGTAAACATCTCTTAAGATTTACTTTTGTCAAGTTCACCTCATGTAAAACCCCTTACGCCGTGCACAATTCTAGGGGCGTCCTCAATGTGTGTCATGAATACACTGCTTTTCTTACGAGCTTAATTTCCATTTCGTGCACGATAGTTCCGCTCTTGCTAACACTTTCTTCCGACCTGTTTAATTCTTTAACAAGCACGATCTTAATATGGAACTGAAGTACAGAGAATATACTGGAAAGCATAATAAGCGAACGCTCCATATGAGAATAGCTACTGTCGTTTGCGAAGAAGCAGGTCTTGCTATCGTGCATTTACGGTGGAATTGTGTGTACCCATGTAGGATTTTCACGCAAACGTTTTTCGCCAAATTGTCGCAGGTGATCGCTGGTTCAAAAAATCCAATGAAAATCAGTAGGAATGAGCTGAGTTGAAATGAAACAAAACATGGCTAAGTACCGTAATTCGTGTGGATACAACTCTCTCATCAATGGTAGTGCTACTTCTCAACCACCCTGTGTATAGCACCAAAAGTGCACGGAATTGAGACAATTCTGATTGTAGGTTAAACCATAACAACACCCAAGATATCCAGTACATTTGAGCTCCACCTCTTGCAATTTAGAAGTGTACGTTAAGCTTCTTTCCGATCAGAACTCCACGGTTCAACGTGGCCCTTTCACGCATTCAGGCCCGTAGCCAACATTGCTTGGGGGGTGGTTCGAATTTCTAGAACGGTGGACCTTTGATACTTTGCAAACGTCGACACTGTAGAGTTTTGGTAAGNCGTGCGAAAAGGTTTCACGTAAACATCTCTTAAGATTTACTTTTGTCAAGTTCACCTCATGTAAAACCCCTTACGCCGTGCACAATTCTAGGGGCGTCCTCAATGTGTGTCATGAATACACTGCTTTTCTTACGAGCTTAATTTCCATTTCGTGCACGATAGTTCCGCTCTTGCTAACACTTTCTTCCGACCTGTTTAATTCTTTAACAAGCACGATCTTAATATGGAACTGAAGTACAGAGAATATACTGGAAAGCATAATAAGCGAACGCTCCATATGAGAATAGCTACTGTCGTTTGCGAAGAAGCAGGTCTTGCTATCGTGCATTTACGGTGGAATTGTGTGTACCCATGTAGGATTTTCACGCAAACGTTTTTCGCCAAATTGTCGCAGGTGATCGCTGGTTCAAAAAATCCAATGAAAATCAGTAGGAATGAGCTGAGTTGAAATGAAACAAAACATGGTTAAGTACCGTAATTCGTGTGGATACAACTCTCTCATCAATGGTAGTGCTACTTCTCAACCACCCTGTGTATAGCACCAAAAGTGCACGGAATTGAGACAATTCTGATTGTAGGTTGAACCATAACAACACCCAAGATATCCAGTACATTTGAGGTCCACCTCTTGCAATTTAGAAGTGTACGTTAAGCTTCTTTCCGATCAGAACTCCACGGTTCAACGTGGCCCTTTCACGCATTCAGGCCCGTAGCCAACATTGCTTGGGGGGTGGTTCGAATTTCTAGAACGGTGGACCTTTGATATTTTGCAAACGTCGACACTGTAGGGTTTTGGTAAGGCAATGGGCGCGGCTTAATTAGCGGGAAGGGAATTCGGTATACACAAAGATGACACAAATCATCCGTACGTAAATGAGTGGTTACACCTCATTACGTAACTGGACGGAAATATATAGTCACAGAATGTCTTGAAATTTTTTATCTAGTTATTGTTTTGCGTGTTGCTTAAGTTGCTTACATCCCTGGAAATGGGAACAGCCCACTATTACGAAGTTGTACTACTCCTAAGGCTCACCGTTCCGACGGTTCATTACTACGAAGATTCACTACCCCGAAAGTTAACCACTATGAAAATCTATAAAGTTTCAGACTCAAAGTGACGGATTTAGGGGTGGGGGGCAAGAAGAGCATGCTCCCCCCCTAAAATGTTTCCAGATTCCATTTGGCAGTTCCAGGGTGCGAATGTCTGACGGGCAAATCATGACTAATACTCTTCCCTGGCCCCCCTAACTCAAAATCCTGGATCCGCCCCAGACTCAGGTGTATTTTTATTCTTTTACATGCAAAAATAAACGATGCATCGGTTAGTAGATGGGCACTGAGTGGTGTACCTATACCGAAAATAACCACCTGGTACTAAAACACGTTGCCTGGATTTCGTGCTAATGTGAAATTGCCTGCATGTCTTACGAATACGGAAAATGAGTACATTCTTGCATTTTTCAAAGAATATGAAGTAGGAATATTGATGAATTATCAAGCACGATACATTCATCAAATCCATGTCAAGATCACATCATTTCACAGCGCGGTCGCTGCGCCTCAACCCCACCCACCGGAACCACGCACACGACTGTGCCGAAACTACATATTATGTAGTTAGGAGGCTACCGTGTCCCTGCCAGTTTTCACGAAGTCAAGGAGTCCCATTCAGTCCTCTTACATTCAAAACCGCAGTGGGTCGTCCAGATGTTGTCCCTGCTTTAGAATGAGTCGTTAGTGAGATATAAGATTGGCAGTGATTGGAACTGGGCTTATTTGTAAACAACGTAATCAACGTTTTAAGAACTATTCAGTTCTTGCACACCCATTCAGTGGTTGCTAAATGGACACAAATGCAACACTTTATTCATGTCAGTTCCGACTCCTTAGCAGACAATCAGAGTAATGAACTTCGGAGCTTTGGTTTCATAGTATGTGGACATTCGATGCAGTGAACCTTCGAACTCGGAGTATATAGTGAATCTGCAGACCGAGAGTAGTAAACCTTCGGAGTAGTGACATGTAACATTGGAAATCTTCGCCATCAAATTTGTTGCTCGTATGAAGTCTCTGAGGTTGTGCACCATTGACAATGATTAGCAAGAAAATGCTTTCTTCATTGACCAACATTTTCATTAGGTCTAGACCTGCTTTTCCTTAATAATGTGAACGTGCTCGTCGAGGTTTTCTTAGTGCAAGAAAACACGATAGTAAAATGTCTGGCTTTTGAGCGACGACAGAAGACTGTGAACTGAATTTAAAAGAATGGGAGCGCACACACGTGCACACGCATGCATGCCAATCCGTCAATGCACAGTCAAAGAAGACACCAGATAAACAACATATTTGATGATCATTTTCAATTCGAAACTTGAAAATGCCTTTATCGTGTTATACTGGCGAACATACAAAAATAGCTGATAACAAACCTATGCTCTTTTGTTTTGTTTTTTTGTTGGTAGTTTTTAAGGCATTAACACCGCACTACTTTTTGTGAGATCTCTCGCTGCCATATAGCTTAGGTACGCCTAGGCATTTACTGTTAGACTCCCTTGTTACCCTATGGTGTTGCCACCACGCGCGTTCAATACAGCCTCCTCTAATCGTCTGCACGATCCTGTCATCTACGCAAACACCACTCGAGCGAAGTTGAAAGGATACGGCCCGATGATTACGTGAAGCAAATTCAAAATTATTAACTTATTTATTATACGGTAACAATTTTGTTGTTGCTATACTTAACGGATAAGCTGGGGCTGGACCTTTCCCGCGGGGGATCGATCGAACCCCCCGAACCCNCCCGAACCCCCCCCCCCCACACAGCGGGCCTGGCTTTGCCTGGTTTTAGTTACCCCTAAAACCATTGGCGGACTTTTGTAGCCAGGCCGCCCACTTCAAAGGACACACATGCGGAGGAGGTAATAGGCCTTTATTCTATCTTCACATCAATCAATTTATGGCAGAAAGTGAAGGTGTTTTGACATCAGCTTTTGTTTGAAAGCGATTCGGATGGTGACGAAACAGGCTGTTGTTGAAAATTGCCTCTTCGCTGACAGCTCGTGTGTCTGGCTAAAACGCTAGCGTCTTCTCACGAATGTCGACGTTAAGTTAGTAATCTAAAAAATATTAGAAAATTTAGATTTGTCTAACTTACATGAAATGGCTTTTAGTGTAGCTATCGGGACACCGCTGCATTCCGACAAGTTGCGTACAAACTGACAATGCGATGTCCTATCAGTTGCGTGATCAGGAATTTGGCAATCGGCACATCGATGAGCTAAAAGTTCATCAATGGCCCCTTTGATTTCCGGTTTACAAAGTGCCTCCAGGATAACCTTAGTAGTGAGAAGGGGGCTATTCCTCCAGTCTTCTTCCGGTTGTAGGTTATGTTCGCGTCGGTGAAGATCATCGTACGATTGTTCGACTGAGAAGCGGGATTCTCTTAACCTTTCTTGGATTGTCGAAGGTTCACCCACAGGACTGCCACACTTACTCTCATCATCTTGAGAAATGCTGAGGTGATGCAAGGGTGTTCCTGTGTAGTGACCTGCCATGTACAAAACATATTCTCCGTATTGTTTAATTTTAAAGTTTATTTCGGAGGGGAGACAGCGATGTAAATCTTTACATCTGGATGGTTTCTTTGAAGATTGGTAGTGTGGATTTCAAGGCTAGAGAACCGGTCGAGTTGCTCATTAACGAAAAACGAAGCAAGAACTCTTGCCGATGCATCGCCCTTTTGTCTCTGACAATCATTGTATTTAGTGGTACAAGAACAATCAAAGTAGAGCTATTTCTATAACCCTCAATTTCGAGTCGCAGTTGCACATTGCGTGAAACTTGTACATGTATAACGCCTCATGGCGTTTCGTCGAAAAGGCCATAGATGTTTCATTGAGTGAACTTCTTAAAACTCCATTAGTATGTATGAAAACTCGACTTTTCGTCCAAAGTTAAAAAAATGTAACGAGAGAAACTAACGCGACTTCTTGGCACGTTTTTCGCTTACTGTGACCCCGCTGTGTAATACGACTTACAACACAGACTGTGCAAAGTGGACGCCGCTACGCCTGTTGTTTTAGACAGTTGTTGAATCAGTTGACAGAACCTTGACTTCCCTGGTTCTGTCGAAGGTGAGCACTCGTTGCACGCGTGCTTAACAAGCTGTCCGAGAACTTTCCCCAATTTGCGAGCGCTTTTGCTAAAGCGAGAGTGATTCACCGGTGCCCTACTCGACCTATTGGACCTGCTGTCCTCGGATGGACCTGAAATTAGAATACAAATACGCCCTACACAGATACGCGCTATGGGTGACGAGGCTTCATACATAGCGAAATTGACACAACTGATCTTCTTGGTCCAAAATTTCAAATGCGAGAGAATGGAAACCTTTAAAGATCGATGACTGGGACTTTTTGACGAAGGTGTTCGTTTATCTGAAGTTAAGTAATAGGCTACACTGTGCTTGCCACAGGTCATTCGACTATGAAGTATCGACAATCATTCCTGCATAGTTTTCAGCAGCTCGTCATGCTCATAGATTCTAGAATTTTAATGAATACCCGCGCTGCTTTCGTGTAGCTGTTGTTTCTGTACATATTCCCGGTTGTTGGCATTGGGCGAGTGCCGCTGGGGGTACGTTTTCCTCGTGCGCTCATAAGACATGGCTACCCGGGATTTTTCACCAAGACGGGATCTTGTTTCTGTCTTTCGTGGCATTCAATATTCGCTTGGCACCCTCAGTTTGGGCATAGTGTAGTCTATGTTATGCTAGAACAAGTAAAATGATCGACATAGTGCAGTGCATATACAGTGTATCTCAAAGCACGGCCAACGAACCTACATGAGAGGCCTACCTCACAAATCGGTGGCCGATATTCAGAGGTGCTTAGGAACTTTTACAGGAAAGTTGATGATCAACTCCGGTAAAATGCTCGACTTGCAAGCCGCAATCTTGTTGAAATCTAGCGTTTACGGTAAACAGCACAACATAGCCTTTGAATAATATATGAATTATTCAGTAGTAGAATTTTTTTCTTGGTTATACTGGAGAGGCGACTAATTCAACCGGTGTAGTCTGTGGTGGTGATGCAGGTAGTGGAGGTGGTGGACTGCTGATGGTGGGGTACCGGGTGGTGGTGGTCCTGCCAGGGCATAACACCTGGCCTTGGGCGATTTTTTCATGGTGTATTACGTATGATAATTACAGCGATTAAGGTAACCCCACATTTCAAAATTCCGCTGTCACGAGCATGCGTGGTTCTGATAAGGACCATTTAGGAGTGATCACGTGCATACCTCAAGGGGTATTTCCCTCTTGCATTCTTTCCTAAAATACAAATCATAAACCAAATTCCTAACCAGTAACTTATACAAAATATATCTGAAACCTTTCTACATGAATTTTACCTCTTCAAGTTACTCGGTTATATGACGACTCCCAGTTTCCCTACATGGCAGAAACTGGTAGCTTTCCTTGCGTGAGGAAAATTCTAACGCCGTGTAGCACGGTAAGCGTAATCGACCTTTAATTGGCTTTCTCGCTCATGTTGTATCGTACCCTGTCATGAATTTAGATAGTGATCTGGCCTTGACCTTTGTGAATGCACTATTGCCACCTGTTACGATTATTGACTGATAAAAAATGATAACTTAAACAACCGGCGTACCTTTAAACTTCGTCCTAAACTTGGGCTTTCGGTAGCTAGCCTGGTTGGAGAAGGCAAAACGAATTTCGTTTCAACATTTCTCTGACGTCATGAATAGGCCGACAGGGTTTCGCTTTTTTGCAACGTCGGCTGCGAGGACTCCTTTAATTGTGGGTGTGGACGTTTTTCTCTCTGAAACAATTGGAGTGTCTCAAGCACAAGTCAAACGTTACCAGAAAACAATTTAAAGGTCATTAAACGAATTTTGACCATCTTACCCAAACTTGTTGTCACTAGTCGTATGCTTCTGAGAAACACGAGACTTATTCAGTTACAGCACTTCCTCAAGGTCACAGTTGACATATCAAGAGTTGGTTCCCGCTGTGCCACGTGATCGGTCATTCGCATTCGTAGCCATATAGATTCGACCAAAACTGTCGCAGTCACCGTTGCTCAGGTGGCGGACTAGTCTAAATTTCTTTTCAAACTTGTGAAGATTCACAAAATTTACACAGCACTATTGTACATGTATCAAGTATGACGCTGAACGTTGTCAGTCTGTACAAAACAGAGTTTTAACAATAAAAAGTGTCTTGCGAAGCACAGAAATAACGGTCCCCCCAGCCCCCTATGGTGCGTCGGCCATGATTTTTGGAGTAGTCAAGAAATCTCCGAGCTGCTATTTGCGAAGTACTCGATTTGTGCTCATGTATATCAACATAACATTGGAAAAGTTCAGTCCTGCACTGCTTTATTTCTGTTGGCGGCTATTAGGGTCTAGCCCTCCCATCATCACAATTCGTCATTTGTAAATTTAGATGATTACGAGATGACGCACCAAAAGTAGTCTCAGGAATAACAATCCGTCAGTTATTTGCNCAAACTTGTGAAGATTCACAAAATTTACACAGCACTATTGTACATGTATCAAGTATGACGCTGAACGTTGTCAGTCTGTACAAAACAGAGTTTTAACAATAAAAAGTGTCTTGCGAAGCACAGAAATAACGGTCCCCCCAGCCCCCTATGGTGCGTCGGCCATGATTTTTGGAGTAGTCAAGAAATCTCCGAGCTGCTATTTGCGAAGTACTCGATTTGTGTTCATGTATATCAACATAACATTGGAAAAGTTCAGTCCTGCACTGCTTTATTTCTGTTGGCGGCTATTAGGGTCTAGCCCTCCCATCACCACAATTCGTCATTTGTAAATTTAGATGATTACGAGATGACGCACCAAAAGTAGTCTCAGGAATAACAATCCGTCTGTTATTTGCCAACCAAGAAGTCCCTTCTCATCTCTGTGAAGAAGTTAATAGCGGTGATTGGTCTAAATCGTGAGTTCACTTCCAGTACTCAGGTTTTCGAACATTTAAAACTTGCAACGAGAAGCAAGCAAGCGCATCTTGATGGTTCGTTAGGAAATAGTTGCCCGGATGCACTTGAAGCTTAACTTTTTCCCAACCACGTAGTGACAAAAATTTTTGTCAAAGCATTTATCTTTGAAGTAACTTTTAAGAGTTGACAATCCATGTACAGAAAGCATGCAGCCGAATCTCCCAATTATTCACGTTTAGTTACACAGTGTTGGTGCCATTGATGGATACGAGGAACAGACAGAAGAAGGTATGGTTGCCTACAGCCAACAAATGTGGAGCTAAAAGGAACATAACTCACCGAATCCGTGAGCTGTGTTCGTTTCCTTTCCTTTGCGTTACTGATATCACGTGCCAGGTTTTTAGATTTAGTTTTAACAAAGTGATTTTCTGAACATCATTGGCGTCTGCACGGGTTGCGTTCTTAAAATCACACTAGTTTAAAGAGGGACTAAGTCCATTTTAATATAACTCAGTGTTGACCACGGTATTTGGCACAATGTGAAATTGGTACGAAACATTGACAAAGAAATCGCAACTGAGTTGCATGAAGGTTCAAAACTTGTGTAAGGGCGGATATGTTTGATTGTTGCTTGACGTCACTCACACTGTTCACCAATAGGAACGTGACGTGTGTTCATACAATGTCATTGTTATATGGAACCCTAGAAAATGTTAACATTTGGCTAACTTCGGAACTTTATATCTCAGAAGCAGCCGATTGGATTCATACGAAAATTTTAGATACTATGCTTTATGTATTGTTCGTCACAATTCTCGTAGGAAATGTTTTTAAAATGACCCACTTTTACATGAGCTGCTATCAAAAAATAAGTTTTTTAAGATTTTTATGAAAAACTCAAAATTTACATGAAAATAAAAATTTAGAAAACTGTAAAAGGTTTTTTGGGATTTTAACTTGAAAATTTACATCAAACGAAACTTACCCATGTTCTTGACATCGTTGTTTTCCTGTGAATGTATCTCTCTTTTCGTTTTACCATAGGGAGAATTTCTCGCTTACAATAGTTTTCACTCAGACTCCCTAGGCAATTTTTATGATGAATTTCAGCTCGCCCATTGTATTGATGTAGATCTGAGTTAATGAAATGGAAAGGTAATAGCTAGCACTGTCCCAACAATGATGGTTGTTATTAGACCCAAATTGATTTTCTCTGGCATTTGCACAGAGATATAGCCTGCAACTGTGAAGAGTAGTTTTAACTTGATAAATTTTACATATAAAATGATTAAAAAGTTAAATGGGTGTGTTTATCTTGACCCAGGACCATTTCCCAAAGGAACAGCATGTTTCATACTGGTTTTAATACTCCTGTCTACCTGTTTTTTACCGGGGACGGGTTGATATCTTTTTATTCTATTTTTAAACTTGAAGTACCAAAACACTGGTAGATTTTGATCGTCAGCTAAGCCTAATTAGTTTAGTTAATTGAATTTTCCAGATTACGTCTACACTAAACATTCAGCGACCAAAACTACACGTGCCATTAGTTCAAGTTTAATCTTTATCAGAACTCAAATCATAACATGTATACGAAAGTACAAGTGATGATGATAGCAAAATTGAAGAATTGGTTGCACTGCTTCTGCCCCGGCCTACACCTGTCCCTGCCGTCTCGGAAAATCTCTGGGAATCGAACCACAGGTCTCTAGGTTGCCGGTATCGTGCTCTTCCAATTTAGCTACCGAGGACCCTGTATCTGTCCAATAACTGTTTGCAGCCAACTGTTTTTATACATCTCATGAGTGACGGCAACGGCAGTGGCAAGAGATGACGAGTTACAGACAAATCGGACTATAGCTGTGGCACCTAATGTCAATTGTTTTTTTTTACGTTTGCCTCTATATCTTAGAATTTCGTTAGCTTTCATGAAATTTGGCAAATAGTCATGTTTTATAGAAATGACGCCACCTTCTCAATTCGGATGGTTTGACGCAATATGCGGCATCTAATGGACATTCTTATAATTCTAAAAATTCTCATTGAAGCACACCTTTTGCAGTGCTATCGTGGGCGCATTTCAACGTTGCTCTTATTAACATCTGCGTTAATGTCTACTCACTTAACCTCTTGCAAGGTCAAAATTTGGCGCGTGTAATCCTATTTTAAACTCGACAACAATTGAAGCACTGCTGTGCCTCCTAATGGATATTTTTCTCTCAAAAAAGTGAAATACGCCTGTCTCTATCTTTAAAGTTCCCTTGCGGATTTCCATTTAATTTTGCCGGGCAGTGTTCTTAGAGAGAAGATGACGCCTTGCTTTGGATAGGTTTAATGTTTTCTATGTCGTTTAATCGCAATTTTTGCGATATTAAAAACACTACTGGAATTGCATTGCAGTCGTGGTTGCACTTCAACTCTCCATGTAGCTCTTGTTTACAGGGAGCGGGTTCAGTGAAACCTGGTTTAAAGTATCCAAGGCACCCCAATGTGTCGAGCTAGGTTAACCCCACAAAGAAACTACTGAAGTGTTTCAAAGAAACTGTGATCACGTAGGTTTCAATGACAGCACACAGTTGTAGGTAGAATCAGTGCTGACGTATTTTCCTGGTATCTCTGTCATCAATAAAATGAGTAGAAAAAGGTCAGAACACTTTTCTCCTAGTGAGGAAGGTTTCCTCATAAAACTGATTACAGAAAAAAATGATGATGTCATAGATGGACAGCAAGAAAAGTGACGCCAAAACAAGTCAACGTTAGCAACAGTTTAACTCCACAGGTTATCAGTTTTCAGAAGTGATATAAAAATACGTTAACGAAGTTGAAACCTAGGCCATAGTTTTGAAGACAGATAAGGCTGAAATTTCAGACGGTGAAGTCTAGTTACGTAACGACACTGTCGTGGCTTCGTATAATAAACGGCTGCACCCAATGGCTGGATATTCCAGGGCTTCTTGGATTCTCAATGTGTGGCTTTTCATACATAAAAGTATCATTTGAATGTATTACTTTACAAAAAAGAACAGCGTCCTAATGGTCTGGGAGTCCTGGGAACCGCGGTACTGGTATTGGCCCACTGGACGAAATGCGCTTTTCTTCTTCCATCTAATAGATGTCGCTCTTGCTTAAAAATAAGCGACACCTTTTGGCTGCATCAGAAGGAAGTGGAAGTGGTCGAATAACAACGGAGTTATAACGTGTGATAAGTTGCGGATTTGTCGTAAATACTGCTGGACAAAATGGATTAGTAACAACAAAGCTGTTGAATAAAATTTGTGGGTATCATAATGGAGACCATTGAAGGCGTCCCTTTGAGAGAAGGTATTGTTTGAAAATGCTACAACATTCTTGTTAGATTGAGATTCATGTTTGCAGTCCCAAGCAATGATGACAGAGTTGACATGAATGCTTGCTATGAGATGTAGTTTTAGTGACTGTTAGACAGTCTACACCAATAAATTATTAAACAGTGTTTGCTGTTCACTTTTTGTAGGTTGATCAAGGTAATAGATAGACCAACTCAAGCAGGTCGAATAGTCGGATACGTGGTCATGTGGGCCCCTGATTTGAGACTTTGAGAGGCATTTACTGCCACTGAATTATGAATAATGCTTGTTAGTGTTAGTGTTATTCAGTGGTAGTAACTGGTTCTTAAATTAACTTTAAATCAGGGACCCCCAGGGAACCACCTATATGACTATTACTTTGGTAAATGTGGCGCAAACGGGTCCCCTTTCTAAATGGCTACTGGGAATCAGTTTCATTGAATACCGCCAATGCCAGTGGGCATTGCTGTTATTCAGTGAAAACTGGTTCTCGACAACCAATTTGAAGAGGGACCACTTTTACTGTCTTCTCTTTGTTTCCAATCCTAAACTAAGTGTCCAACTGTCCAAGACTGCACTACTCGGTCTGTCACCCTCTTAAATACAAAATTGGGAACTAGCCACTACTGGAGTACTGGTGGTCACTGGAGTCCCAAAATTTGAGAATCTAAGTTTTTTGTGTGTTATTCAGTGTTACTCAAGGTGTGGTACATATCTGCAAGTGGCTGTTTACCAAAATTGTAGTTAACATGGTAGTCATCCCACACTCACCATTGTTTCAGTTTACTGTTAAATACCAGTACTTTAATGAACGTTATGGTAATATTCTGGTGTCCCTGATTTGAGAACCAGTTAGTCCCACTGAACAACGCCCAGTATTGAGTTGTAGTAACTGGTTATCAAATCAATTTTAAATCAGGGACCCACATATCCAACTATTACCAGCTTTTTTATGTCACACCAGAAGTTTTTATCTCCGCATCTCCTTGTGATCGGCAAAATATTTGAACAATTACACTGATCGAAACTAGTCTAAGCACAAGTCAATTAAATGTTTTAAATTATGAGCATTCTTTAAAACAAATAATTGGGAGTAAAGAATATCTTGGAAGCTGAATGTTGGGATTTCAGACGTGAAATTAAAGTGAAGTTCTGTTGCACAATGGTGGCACATTAAACCAATGCTACCCATCTAACTACTTGTTTGGTCATCGTTGTTTATGTAATCTGGAATCAGCACCTCCTGTGCTGTCTGAGATTAATATTTTTACAACCAACATCTGAGGCTGTATAATTCTGTCTTGCATACTTGTGCAGCATTGGTACATTGGTAGTGGAATTGTTAAGAATGAATGAAGAACACATTGTTAGCACCAGTTTATGAAACCTCAAGGGAGGTGGAACAGATTTTGCACACTGTATTTTTAGTTCTAAAGGCTGGTTTACATTGCAGTCTATTAAATTTTTATATTAAAAGATTGAGCCCCTCGTCAAAGTTGTTCAACATGTGTAAATTTTTAGCCACCATAGTCCAATTTGAGCAACATGATCAAATTCTAAAGCCTTTTTCTTTTCCCTCAACACCTTGGTTATGAAGCTGTATGTATTAGCTTCATTACGCCCTGAAAACCATTTAAGAATCACTTGCAAAATTTCCTCAACTGATCAAAATTCCCCTCAAAGTTAGAATCCGGGGAATTTGGGGTGGCTTGGGAGGAGGGCAGGATTGGGGGGGGGGGCTTTCTGTGCACAAATTTCGATTTCCATTTACTACCACCACAGTCTCGTGTTCAATGTACCCACTGCAGTTTTTTCGTTATTTTTAGCACTTGAAATTATTTCTTTACTGCACATAATTTACTGCACAACTTGACCAGAAACACAGAACATTGTGGTCTAACCTTCATTGCTCCGTTTTGTACTGGGCACTCTCAACTGAGTGCGGACACTGTATAGTACTTGGACAATCTGCATCCAATGGGCCCCCTAGACAACAGCGTTCCCATGTTTTTTCAGATTCCCACAAGTGTGGCAGGAATTGTTTCCAGGAGATCTGCTGTGTCCCCATGTGATGGACAATCAGCAAATTCTTTACCTACTCTTATCAGTTCTTGACAATGCTCTTGTCAGACATCTGTGACACTGATAAGATCATTCTGCTAATTGAATAAATTTCCATTGGAGCACAGGATACAAGAGCAGTCTGGCTTGAAGTTTTAATTGAGCAGGAAATTGTGAATTCATGAATAATGTCCACAGTATTAATCCTGTGAAATTGGATGGAACTCAGAATCCCAGCAAATTTACTTCCTAATTAATGTAAAAAAACTCCTAGTTAAATAGAAATTTATCTGAAAGAAAAACGTGATTATTTGCCTGACCGTTACTATCACTACGTGTGATGAAAATCATGGCATTGGTGAGCAAACTGACTGTTTGTACAATGAAATCAGACAAAAATAAACCTTTTTAATAATTTCCCAAGGACTTCTACAGTTTTTGTGAATTCCCGCAAATTTTCGAAACTTCCCTTAATGGTAGCCGTAGAATAAAATTTGAAAATTGAAAACAAATTAATTTTTTGCTACGATCACAAAAATGCTTCAAAAAATTTCACTGATGTCGTAAATTATTGAGATTTTACCAATATTTGATATCAGTTACAACTAAAAAGATTATTTTGTCATGGAGATATAGGATTGCGATTCTTTGCTTCTCGTGAATATTCCGACTTCCCATGGTGCTTTCCCATTAGGGAACTTCGATTTACCTAAGTTTCATTGAAACTTCACTTGCCTTTGCGACTTGACTGTGATATCCAAGTTATCACTAAATGGCGATTCAGTCATCGGAGTAGACACCAGACGGCGCAGTTGATATGTACTCTCAAAAGAATATTGAGTAGTGGGTTTGTGGCTACGTAATGAAAGTTGTTTTTCCATTTACGAGTGTTTATGAAAATTATCAGTGTCATTCTTCATACATATGTGCTTTCTTTTATTGTTTTTTTTGCGTCTATCGGGAGCACATCCGCTATGCTACAGTAACAAAGAACATGGTTTGCGAATCTCGCGTGATTGTATATTGTTGCCGCGACCTCTACCGGTAATTACTATAAAACTTCACTGTGATCATTCCACTGCACCGAAGTTTCGGTGAGTACCAAAGCTTTGCTTTTAGATCCTACTAGTTTAAGCGAAGTGTCGCTTGCAGATTGACTACCGGAGTTAACCGTTTCCACTTTCCGAAACTTTGATAAAAAGGAAGTTTCGCCTCTAATGGGAAAGCACCTCAAATAATTTAGTACCCCTGAATCCACAAAACTAGCATTTGAATCTGTGGACAGTGACTTCCTTCTGCTCCCTACCCCCTTTCCACTGCCACCTCCGCATAGTGTAAACTGTTGACAAAGTTAGGTTGACTTGATAGGTCTTGAAGGAGGTTTGTCAAAATGGATGGTAGGTTAAAAGTTTTGGATGATAAAATGGACTCTGTTTGACAAGTGAAGTGTTTTCTTGATTAAGGGTATGTTTCTAGCTGTGATATCCAATTAATCAATTAAGTCTTAATTAAAGGTCTGGTCTCTGCTTCAATGCTGTTACTGACGTCAAAAAAGAATTCCAAATGGAAAGAAATAAGAATTAATGATGTCGTTCAACATGAAATCCAAACATACAAACTTCAATTCAGAATTTTGAATTTAATTTTTGAATTTCTGGTGTTGCACTACCAAAATGGTGGCTGAAATGAATGACACTGAATTTTACTTTCACAAGCAGGAAATTGACTGTAACAAATCGCACGTCTACAATCTAGTAAAATCAAAAGAAGTCATTCAAGTGCAGTTAGCTATTGAATTCTATTCTTAGCTTAGATATTTTAAGTACTCTTCTAATGTCTTTCTACATAATAAGAAGGAATATGATGTTTCTTTGCGTAAACGCTGAACAATTTCATCATGCCACATTTACTCGAAACTAACACGAAGCAGCGAGCAGCTGGTCGGGTGCAACGACTGACGCGGAGCAAGCTGACTAGCGGCGGCCATTTTTGACACCAGTAGAGCTAGCTGCTCTCGGTCAATTGCTCTAAACCCAAACTGTTAGGCTTGCCCAATAGCATATATATAAAGAGAGATTCCCTTGTGTTCCACCTGGTTTGGGTGTCAGCTGTTGTTTATGCAAAAATAGGCAGACAGTCTTCAAGTAATGACTCTTGCTGATCCAGTGTTGTGATCTAATGTTGAGTAAATGCCACTAAAGTGGAGGTGCACTTGATAACTTGGAGAAAGTGAAAATAATAAATGTTATCAAATTATAGTTTATACCAACATGTTTGTAGATAGAAACTAATAAACATTAGCCATAATCACAGTGCGACCAAAAGGAAGAGACTTTGGAATGGGTAAACAAATCGCAAATTTTAAGTGGCCCTAAAAGTCACTATCTCATAAGTCACACCTGATAATTATAATTTAGGACACAATATGGCTAAGTGACATTTGTTTCATTTGCCTTGTCCTTTGCTTTACCAAGATGATGTTCCAGACAGTAGCTTCTATCAGACAATGTTTTGAAAAATTGTGAGCATGAAGAACAATGTCAGAAGCCCTTGGAAAATGAAAAATGGGGACTTTCGGCAATTATATCTCTCCGAAATCGGTGAGATTGTACTGTATCAGCATACCGCTGGACTCTAAACATAAGGCCTTTTCATGCGACTTTTTTGCGGACAGTTTTTGCGAAATGTTTTGCGGAATTGGGATTGCGAAAAAAATCGTATTAATGCAAAAATACCACAATCCCTTTTTAACTAAATTTTGCTTAATTTATTTTGGAAAATGTTCCATGTGATGTGGCAGTTGCTTGTGCAAGCTTGATGATAAATTAATCATCGCATTCATGACACTGATCGGAAAATTTTCTCATTGCACATGGTACAAGAATTCCTGCTTTATTTACAAAAAAATCTCAAAATCTCTGTTGTCTCGTTATAAAAATTTGGTTTATCTAAAAATGAGGTCTGACACTTAGATTGAGTTACTCATTGGCTTGTGGCGGTAGCCTGTAGTGCATGGCCAGCTGTCTGGGACGAAGAGATGGATTGGCCAGCTTTCATTATCTAAAAAACAAGCTTGATTTTCTCTACTGAATTGCGGGTTCTCAAAATTTGGGCACAGTATTGGCCCAAATACATCCTGCACACTTGGCATCCGCTCATTGCCTTCAGACATATGTCTTATCCGCACATATTCATACACGTCATGCTAGAACGATTTGCACTAGAGCAACTTGACCCGCTTTAAGCTAAGCGTGCACGCGCACGCACATATATCCAATAAAGTGTAAGGCAAACATTGTCGCCATGCGCATGACAGTGAGCACCTGATAAAAATACCCGTATGTGTAACTGCAAGCATGCAGGTGATAATTAATTCAGCCTTATGCCAGGTTTGTAGCAACACTGCGATTAGAAGAGGCGCAAGTTACCTTAAGTTGCCGTACCTTGATACGGTGGAGTAAGTTGCTACATTAGTGGGTCACGTTACACTAGTTTAGAGGGATAGCAAACCATGTTTTGAAGATTTCAACCAATCGTCGTTGTGTCACCAGTAAATAGGCGTCATTGAAAGTTAAAAGCTGTAATCAACTAAACATTCATGCTCCCTTTGCCACACATTGGATATTATAGTTATTGCTAGGTGGTCTTTTCGTACAGTGGTGTGTAATTCACTAAAAAGGCAGGTCACGTGTCAGCCCATTTAGCAGACTTTAAAAGGGGCTTTCAAATTTTCCTAAAAACTTCTGAGGGTTATCGAGGGTTACAGAGCATTAATTTTTTTCAGAGAAATTGATGGGGAAGTGATTTTCAGTATCTGTTAATTATGGGAAGCCAATGCAGAAGAAATTCCTGGACAAATTTTCTATTCAAGAATTTGATTCGCTGCAAGACCAAAAAATATACTCAAAAGCAATGTTTATCGTGCTGGGACCTATAATTTATCGGTCAGGAGCAAAATTTTAATCATCAGGGTCTAAAATTTATCACAGCAGGACACAAAATTTATTATGTCGGGAAAATTTGACTAGTCTGGAAAATTTGACTGTCAAGTAAGTTTGTCAGGAAGAGAATGACCCCTCAAAGAGATTACTAGTAGGTACACAATGTTTTGCCCAGGGCAGTCATGTTATGTGGCATTGAGGTTGAATTTCTGTTGTCTCTTCCATGTTTTACAACAGAAGCCAAATTGTGCACTGGGATACACTAGACTTGAATATGGCTGAGTATTACAGAGGCACAGTGAATCCTCATTGTCGTGGTCTCCTGGCATGAAATTTTCTCCTGGCAAGAAATTTTCTTCTGGCACGAAATGCTATGCCATGGCGTGATGTATTTTGTGTTCTGGCGTGATAAATTTTTGGTCCTGACATAAAATTTTGGCTCCAATGTGATAAATTATAAGCTCTGATGTGATAAATCTTTTATTTGGGTATATTGTTTGGTCCTACAGAGAATTCAATTCTGAAATAGAAAATTTACAGTGAAAATTTTTCCACTTTAGCTTTCCATAGTTAGTAGGCCAAAACCAGATTTGGTATTCTTCTAAAATCTCCAGCCCCCCCCCCCCTCCCCCAACCTAAACCACACCTCCAGTTCCAGGAGTATCATAACTAGGGAAGTCCCTTTGTGGAGGGTACTGGCATGGAGTCAGCAATTTATACTATGGGGATTGAAGCGCCACTTCATCAGTTATAATCTACAACTTATAAATAAACAGTGATTCAGCATGTAAACAACACTTGTCTTATCACAGGTCATTAAATGGCAGGAAAGGTGTAGTGATAATTCGAAGTGGTATTACCACAAGTCTTGTTATGATCAATCAGTGTATTGTCGAAATGTTGCCCATGCGTTCTGAAGAACAACAGTTTTTTGTCACTTAGTTCTTGAACAAATTGAAAATTCCTGTTACTGTATGTATTTACCATTGTTGTGTTTTGAGCAAAGGAGAGTGTAGGAGCTTACTATGTGGAACCTTTTCACTCAGGTCTGTGGCACTGTTTTTACTCCTTAAAAGTAATATTGCATTTCTTATTAACTGAGTTGGTGACTATACTTTGCTGTAGTATTGAGTGGGATCTATAGATGCTGATACAGCCATAATCCTCATTGGTGTCACAACTGTTAAGAGTGGTGTTCATAAACCCACTTATTAAAAGCTTCAAGCACACTTGTTATATTCCTTCATGATGGCAATCTAGTCGAGGGATTGCACTTGTCCTCCACAAATTACTAAACCTGCGCTGTTGTGAAGTCTGATGATTCGTGCAAAACCACTGCACTGGATTCGTATTCTAATGGAGGCTGGGAGGACAGAAAATTGGAATAAATGTTGGAGTATTGTAAAGTCAACTATTGCTTGTGCTCAACTGTGTTTGGTGCTTGCAATAAAAATTCTCCTACTTGGGACAGCCTCTAGAATTTGGAGTTCAAGGAAACTCATGTAAAAATTAAATTTTTTGATTCTGGAATATGAAACCAGGGCAATTTAGGCGTTTGCATTATTTCTCAAATTAGGGACACTGTGTGTTCTATCTAGTGAGTGGGTAATTTTGCCATCGTTACTATGATTCTTGAATTTGGGATGGCCAATACAACGTATTTCCAGAATTTGGGACCAACTCCAACCTCGGGCATTAAGTAATTAATTTTTCAGGGCCCCAAATTTGAGAATTTTTATGACAACTTTTGGGAGCGGAGTGATTAGGGGGCAAACATAATCTAGAGGTGGGCATGGGGATTACCCCCAGAGATGACCCCCAGAGGAATATGATATTACCTTTTTCTTTAACAGTTGATAGGTCATTACCTTTCATATTAATGTATCACACTTAGCTAAATGACTGTATTGATTAGGGACATGCGCATTGTGTTGACTTTATAGTTCTCAAGCACTTTTGTTAAAATTCAGTATGAGACATTGTAATAAAGGTATCACTGACAGTGAGATTTGAACAATTTTTATCTTTACCTCTTGTTCTGTTTGTAGCTGCCAAATCAAAATTACGATTAAAGAACTGAGGACTAGTATTTGAAGAAACAAGTCTTTAATGGAATTGTTACCAAGTAATATTAAGAAATGCAATTCTAAGGAACTGATGGGATCACCATTTTCTACTAAAGGGTACAGGCAATTGTTTACAGCAAAGAATGTCATGTCAGTGCCATTCCTGAGCAAAAATCTAAACCTGGTTGTGATTGGGGGCTGTTTTTACATCTCTATCTTCCTTTCTGTTAATTCACAGACACTTCGAAACTTACACATTATATGCTTTTTTCAAATTTTTTACGCACTGGCACAGTAGGGCAGGCAAAGGTGTCTCGGTCTCTGTGGGACATTGGGCCTAAGAGGGAAATTGGCTCTTGCCGAATACGCGAGACACTCCTTATTTTTCGTTCAAGTAAAAGAAACTCGGTGTGGGTGATCTCAGGTGCCTCAGTGGACACTTGCTGTGTTCGCTGGTTCTTCAATTATCTCATTTATTTCATTTCTGGCTTTTGCCAACTATGTGTCATTTGTAAGGGCCAGGACCTTCGCAACCTCTCACTCGCGTTTCTTTCTTTTTGGCGACCTAAGTCCTGATCGGACAACCTGGGAATTTTACCAGATCGCATTTGGCGAGTTGCCGAAATGCTAAGTGTGGAACCCTGACTAGACATGGCTCCTAGCCATGTAATTAATGATTAGTTATTGTAGTTCATTTACGTCATTGGTCAGGATCCTGGAAGTGCCACATTGGCCTCCGTATTACCTGTGAGGTCCAAGTATCTGGCATGGTTAATTGCATGGCAAGAGAATGACAATTAAAGATTGTTGTAGGTGACACACTTTTATAAAAATGTGTCACCCACAACAATCTTTAATTGTGTGTGTGTTTCAGAACCGTGAGTAACTGGACAACGGTGTAGTTCTTGTTTCATTAAAGCACCATGTACTGTAACAATTTGTGTGTTATATACAGACGGAGATTTAATACTGCAGTGTTTTGCTGACACTGATAATGGTGATAATTGGGGACCATTATGATGATGATGAGATGATGATGATTGATCGTGACAGACACTATCCATGGTAAAACAACCAAAGTGTAGTGAGAAAGAGGTCAAAAGAGCATTCGTCTTGAAATGCCGAGCAACTTGAAAGCAGCGAAAATAGTAGGCATGCTCCAGATAGCGCTTGGCGAGTTCTAACCTCATTCCAAATTTTAGAAAAGACCCTTAAAGAACTGTGGTGCTATATTGCCACATCTCCTGATCTTGTGTCAGATTTCAAACGAAATCAAGAGGAGCTATTGACGTGACACAGTTTATTATTCAGATAATGCCCTTCACCAACCAGCATCAAAGTCCCACACACAGCCTACCCCAGAACAACTCGCACTAATGCGACTTGCTCCACTTTTAAGTGTAGCGTCCGCGCACACACATCTGATAACTGGGGTAAGACGGAAGTTGTCGCTTTGTGGAGGAGAATGGACAGGTAATGCGAAGATGGGCCACAAAAGAAGACTCGTCTATAACCGCAGTTGTTACATCTGCCTTGCCACACGTTTGCGGCTACAGAGAAATTAGAAATGGCACAAGTTACCCTAAATCGAGTTAACCTACCTCCGTAAGGTGGAGTATGCTGTCACTATTGGGTTAAGTGGCACTCAAATTTAGAAAGCGTTCACACAGCCTCCAAACAAAGCTACAACTTGTTCCAGGAATAAAATTTCCAGGTTAAGTCTGTGTTTGGAAGGCGCTATAACCTAAGCTTGACATGTCTTCTGGCATATTACAACTTCCAATGTATGATACGGTAATTAGTTGCCAGTGTTCTTGTCTTGATTGTTTGCTTCATGTATGATTGTCCCACAGTACCTACTGTTATTTTGGCTATTTTTATCCGATTTGTTTTCTTTTTCCAGAAAAGTCTGGTCTGAGTCGAATAAAGAAGCTAAAGAGACGGATATCTGCCAGTTTCCAACGTCTTTGTAAGTTATTTTGTTGGTCACCTAAGGTATAACCGTAAAGATTTAGGTCTGGCTATTATAGCGTGAATGTGAAAAGCTTGGTCTCCTTCTAATGGGGCTCCGTTGAAGCTTGAACAGAATCGTGAGTCCTTGGATCTGTTTCATAAAAAGTAACTTACGACAAGACTAACGTTACATGTTAACTTTGGTCTTGCGCATCGCACAACTAATTGTGAAAAGTAAAGAATCAATGTGACTTGAGCAGAAACGCAATCGGACTAACATACATAAATTAACCAAGTAGTTTTTGACTTAATTTCAACAAGTTATTTGTAAGACTGTCGTGCACCAATAACTATTACTTAGCTTGACTTTTTTCAGCAATTTTTAAGTGAGAGTGGTAGACCAAATTCATGTTCATGAAACAGCCCCTAGATAGATGAAATGTCCCAAGACAAGTAATAAGCAGAGCCTTCGGCATCTTACCATAAGACCAGCTACTGCTGCTGTGTACTGTCATCTGCTATGTCAGAAGTTCAATAGTTTTTCAATTTATTATCAGTTTTCTTCAGTTCTTGTCCTCACTTCAAGGAACCTTACCTAAAGGAATTTTGACTCGATTTATCAACTGTTCAATCCTTCCATGTGTGATTTGTTGTGTTTATGATATTTTTCTGTTAGTCTAGAACTCATCTGTTTTCTTTGTTTTTCTAAACAATGCACATTTCCACCAGTTTGCTTTACTGAACAATGGAAAACAGGAAGGTGATCAAGGACATTTTGATGATCTGACCTTATTCTCGTTTTTAACCACCTGTTTACTGACAGCCTTATGTGTTAGTGATCTCACTCTTACAAAACTCTCTCTCTCTCAGCAATGAAAATATCTTTTTAATTGAAAGTGGTCTGTGTTTATCCAGCATCAGGTCTTAATGGGTTTTACAGTCAACATGGGCTGGAAATACCTCTGCTATAAAGATTCAAAGCCACATTTTTGCAGACTAGAATCATCACATCAATTGTGCCAATCTGTTACTCGCCAACGGCTGCGAATCACTTGCTGCGTGAATCAATCAGTTCACAACCTACTCAAAAAAGTCTAAATTCTTATTACTGTTGCCCTGCTTACCCCCCACCCCCCCTTCATGCCCAACTACGAAATTTCCAAATTTCCACATTTTAGCCCGTGCTTAGTAAGACCCACCTCTACTTTATACCACCAGAACTTCCTCGAAAACCTTGGTGTGTTAGTGACTGTCCATAATCTTAACTCCCACTCTGTACTATAAAAACTTTTTCAGTTTGTGACATGCATGGGATCTGCCGGAATTCAAGTCGAAATTGATTTTTGTTTATTGTGAAAAGTGGTACGTGGGCGAATTTGGCAGTTATCATATTTCTCCAACGGCATTTTATATCAATAATAGAATTGGCAGTTAATAAAACCATGACAGCCACCTTGAATTTGGGACAATCAATAACGTTGATTTCTAAAATTTGGTACAAAATATAGTCACTATCCTAAAGTGGAGAATTTTTATCATAAACTCTGTCTTACCTGAGAATAACAAACTTTCATTGTCAGGGGAACCTTGGGTTATTTTCACAAGAAGATGCCCCCAACTTAATTGAATCTTGTACTTGGTTTCGTATTTTCCCAAAATGACTTTTCAGGTAAATGTCCAAACCCTGGATGTTTTAATATACTTCTGCTGAGCTTCGTATCTCCTAATTTTGAATTCCACTATTCAAATGCCATTGGCTTTTTTCCATTTGAGTATATGCAGCACTCGACACAGGCGGAAGTGTCTGTTCAAAATTACGTGCTGCGGATGTTTGCCGCTTGTATTCCTGGATATTTGTTTGTAAAAAGCAGTGACTAACAAACATCCGCTCACTACAATGCCGGTACAAGTGAAACGAGTGAGGTCACTTTTCTACTTGGATTTTACTTTTTCCACCTTGTTTTCTTGCTTATGTCCGTGGTATGGTGAAATTGTTTATAGACCAAGAATAATACAAGACTGAAAATGTTACCTACATTTGTTTTGTGATGGGGGATCTGTCAAAAATTCTGACTTAAGGAGGAGGTGTTTTGACTGCCAGGCAAACGCTGTTACCAAACACAAAACCTCTCCCAATGACTTTAGAGGGAGATAATCAGCTTCAAAAAAGTTATTTGTTGGTGTAGCTGACAGTGTTCCATCTGAGGATATAGTGTTATTGCTTGTTTTGACAGCAGACCTACTCTTGGCCTGCCATTGCCTTGTCAACAGTTGGAGTTAGATTAGAACTACATAAGGTATCTGTATTATATTCTGCTGGCAAACTCTCTGCTCTCAGCCTTTTGCCTGTGGGTAGTGTAAGTTACAGACAGACATTGTTTCGTTTTGAGCCAAATGAGCCTATGATGTAAGTGCATTGGATTGAAATTCATTAAATATGAAGCATGTTTATGTGTTAATCAATATATACCCATGGGGAACTTCTGGCACCCTGGTAACTCTCCTGAGCACTTGTTCAATTCAACTCCATTCTCCTTGGTTTTATCCAGGTCTATGAGTCAGTCATGCCTTTTGTCTCAACTCTAGACCACAGTGTGGTTCATCTTACCCAGACTTTATCAACATGCTATCACTCATCCCAATCTCTGTTCTGTCTGTGGGGTAGCTGTTGACGGTGTTAATGAATCACTGATGTGACCTACTGTATTGTCCAGTAGATTTACTAATAGGTATGGCAATTCCTCACTACCCTATTTAGCCCAGGAAATCCAGACTTCACACTTAATTGACCTCTGGCCTCATGTTGGCAAGCCACTTTTGTGATCTAGCCAGTAAATCCTCAAAATAAGGGAGTCCTACTGGCAAATGTTTCTTCAAACATTAATTTTTTGAAGAAGCGTCTACTTTGTGTCGATAGTGACTGTAAGCTGTAGATAACTCAACAGCACGGGATAACCCATTGGAAAGCCTGTGTTACAATTTTTACATGAAACAGGATTTGAAAATGTATTAAGTTTAATCCTTGCACAGCTGTTTTCAAACTCTTTCTCAAAGTACAGTGGCGGGTAGGAAATATATTCATTCAAAAGATACGACATGATTACTGAACTGGTGCTAAAAGTCTTTGATACAAAAGAATTAAATACCTCATAAAAATGGGAGTTGTCCCTAATAATCAATGCCATTAATAGCACTTGAAATACATATTGACACAAAATTTGTTATATCAAAATGTAAAGTATTTTCATTTAAACCAAAGGTTGCCCAACAAAAATGCCTTGTAGCAGCACCCTGAGTAGCGAAGAACAGTCCCAGTTATACATGTGTTTGTCTGCAGTTGAGTTTTTCATTAATTACAAAACAAATCTAATTAGCGTGCCTCGTTAACTCTGTGTAACATAGTTTTAGACTTGAAACTTTGTACTCAATGTGCCGGTGTTAAGCAAATTTAAGTGCTCTGTAATATAAAATAGCATGCGTGAGTTAGAATATGATCATGGTTGGATATTGTTATGTGGGCTGCTCATTTGACGAGTAAGACTGGCAGTGGTTGTTCTAACATTTGCTAAGAACATCCTCTAGTGTTAAATCACTGGTCACATAAATTTAGTAAGAGACTAGTTCCTAAAACCCTTATGAATGGCACCAGAGGCATTTTTGGTTGTGATTCAATGAGACCCTCCCAAAAATGCTCATACATAGCTACAGAACTCTCCTTTGCGTGGAGTTGAGAAAGCGCATGCTGGATTTTGGAATGTCAAGCACATTTTTACAGGTCATGTTGTCAAGGTATTTGACTATGGATGCATCCCGATTTCAACCAATCGAAAGTATCGGTATTGAAAGCTTCAACTTATGAGAGTTGAACAGCGGTGAAATACAGCTCTTTAAATTTGGAATACTGAAACTTGCGCTTATTAAAAAGAGTGAATGTTTCATACATTTGATTTCAGAGGTCATTCTATTCTAGATGAAAATTTTTAGACTGCAAATTGGACACATATTCCAATTTGTTTCAAAACATTGTGCCACCTTCTGTGAATATCCGTTACATTGTTATAGGCGTTCGATTTCAATCATTTGAATTACTGGAATTGCAAGGTATCTTCGAGATAAGAAATTCTGATCGGTCCAAAATGACCTGACGAACTTGCTCTGCCTTTTCTTGCCTGTGATTGATATCTGGAAGGCGAAGAACTTAACATCACGCAACCACAGATATTTGTCAAATTAATCAAGCTCATTCCCATCGGTAATTGCTGTCTACTGCATAGCAGTAAATACATCATTGGAAGGACGAAGTACTTCAGCTGATAAAACTTCTAAAGAATATGACAACAATAAAGAACGCGTTTGAACTCCATGGTTTAAAACGAGGCTACAAAAGTGTTTGACGGATATTGTGGCATTGTAGGTAAATACAGGGTGATCTTTTGCCCTGTAATTGCTAATTTTTTAAATAGCCGCGCCATTTTGAAATTCACTATCCCGCCAGATGGCTATCAGGTCTTTGGTGGACAGGTGTTCAGCACCTCCTACAGAACCCATGTAATGTGGACAGGAGGGAGGGGGTTCATCTTACTGGTATTGACCTTTCCTGCTTTTTAGAATGCTGGTAAATTTTCACTGATGTGCAGTGGGGTCTTACAGAGAACGGCAAACCTTGAGGGATGAAGGATATCATGTCACATGTATTTCTCAATTCTCACTGCAATGAAAGAAGAACCTGCGGCTGCTCAGTCAGTGACTGTGACTAATGAAGCGGGAAAATTTCGATCCTAGCTGATGTCAAAATGTGAAAATAAGTTACTGAACTTAACGTAATCAAACAATGGGAGGGTTTAACAGTAGGATTTATTCCTGTTTTTTTGAATTAATGAACCACCGTGTCGTGTCGTAGTGTATTTCTGTCCATTGAATCTGAGTCAGGATGAAGTGGAAGTCACTTTCTCACTGCCATAACTCCTGAGAGCACCATTCTAGCCCTTTAATTGCCATTCACCTGTCAGTCACAGAATGTTTACCATTGTTAAACTGAGATAGCTGCAGATATAAATAATGTGAAAAGCTGAGATTGGAGGGACAGGTGGTTTTTCACTTGTCCCACTGAGCTTTAAAGTATCAAGTCCTGTCCACACACAGCCCAGAGTAACTTTCACTAGTACTAGGTGCCCAACTTAAAGTGGAGTGTCCATACTCAAACATACCTGGATAAGGCCCAGGTTGTGCACACACATGACCTGTTTTAGTCAGCCAATACACTGCTACACTGACCTGTCCTAGTAATTATGGAAATTTAAAAACCTTTGATATAACTGAAAAACCTTGCCTTACATTATGAAGCAACCAGCATGGGCTGATACCTCAAGGGTCTATTAGGCAGTCAACATGGCAATGAACTTGCAGTCAGTGAACTGTGGACTGTCCATATGGTAGTTTATACCCCTGGGAATTAATTACAACACTCTGCAGGGTATTTAACTCCAGTGCAGTTTTTTAATGGCCTTTCATACTAATGTCTACCTGTCATTGTTATGGGAAGTTGTGGTCAGTATGAGCGTTTAACTTCGGTCTTGGATCGAAGTTAACAGCGCTAGTTAATGTCGCAGTAAACAGGTGGAGTTGATAGTGGAGCGTTGACGCTGCGGTGCAGCATGAACGGTCAACTTCGGTCCCATCGAAGTTATCGCCAGGTGCCACTGTTATCGTCAACAATTAAAAGATAGTGTCATCACTGATAGTTGCTTATATTTTGGTCGATTAATAAGTTTTATGCCAAGTAGCACTTATAAATGTTCCCATAACTGTCATATTAAAAAAATCTTAGCATGCAGTGCTACCTTGTGATTACTTTGATGACAGTGTCACCTACATTTACTTGGATGTTCGTTAACTACCCTAGCTGGTATGAGCCATTTAGTTAACTTCCCAGTTTATGTTGACATTCTCCTGAGACCAGAGTTAAGTCAGTATGAAAAGGCCTTTAAAGACCTTTGCACTTTGTGTAATTGCATGTTATTCACTATTAACAAAATGACTCCTGGCTTAGGCTAAACTCCCAATCATGCATTCATGTCATTAGACTGGGTATTTATCTGTAAACTATCATGACAATTGAAAAAAGTTAACATGGAGGTTCTGTTATTTTCTTACTTCTTTTTGTTAGATAAACAATTGTATATAGTGCCTTGTGCATTTGCCAAAGAATAGTAAAGCAAGGTTGACTTTCTTGAATAGTGAAGTCAGTAAAAGAAACATACTAATTGTGGATGAATGTTTTCGTTTTAGGACCATTGTTAACTGATTTTTATGTTGAGGAGGTTGGCTGTATGTTCCAATGCTTAAAGTGGCAGTTCCTGCCATTTTATTCACCAGCTTGGTCAATGATGGCAATCATAAATTGCCAGTTTTTACAATTATATACAAGACTTATCATTTTTCATCTGACTAAAGAACACGTTTAGACCAAATTGATGGTGGTAAGCAGTTTGTATCAAAGTTTTTTGAATGAACGCGGGTTATTGTCGCTTTAAATCACAAAGATTGTAAGTCTGGTCTGCGGCGCTATCTATTGGCCAAATCACGTGACCTAATGAACATAAGTCCATAAATATTTCTATCTCCGGGACGGAATCGAACCTAGGACCTGCTGCTATCTGTGCAGACGCGATGTTTGTGATCCATATTTCCACGCCAGTTCAAGATTTACATATATGTCGCTTTAAATATTAGAACTGGAACAAGACAAGTGTCAGTGAAAACGATATACCGATATACCGGTGGTAGTTCCAGACCTCCAGTGGACACCCAAAAGTTTCTTACTGGTGCCAGTTGATGTTGCAATTCATGTAGCAACATGAATGTGCACACATTCTGCACTGGTTAATTACTCTTGGTTTCAATTTCAGCAGGTGTGATATGGTTTTCTGTAAAGCTTAGATATCCTTGGTTGTACCTCTAATTATGCAGTTTGCAGACATCTCTAGTCTTGCTGCTATTTCCACGGCTGCCTTTGTAACAATGCCGTCCACACACAGACTTACCCCAGAACGAGTTACTCCAGGAACGATTTGTCACTAGGTTTGATTGTTGTCTGGACACTATTTAAACTGGTGCAATTTACCCCACTTGTGGCAACCTAAGTGCCCTCCACATACAGACTTACCCAAAACTTACTCCTGGAACAAGTTGTCGTTTATGTTTGAGCGCCGTCTGGACGTTATTTAAACTAGTGCAACATACCCTACCTCTAACAACTTACTACACATTGTCGAGGAGGGGTAATTTGTTCTAGGGTAGCTAAGCTAGCCATTTCTAAGCGCTGTGTGGCCACAAAAGTGGGTTAGGGCGGAAGTAATTATCAACTATGGTTACATAGACGGGTTTACTTTTGCGTGCCATACTCGCATTAGGTGTTCATTGTCACGCACTGAGCGACAACGTCCGTCTTACCCCAAGTTATCAGATATGTGTGTGTGAACGCTCTACTTAAAAGTGGGGTAAGTTGTGCTAGTGCAAGTTGTTTCTAGGGTAGGTGTGGAGGGGATTTTTGACAATGGTGACCTAATCAATACAAGTGAACAACAGAAAGTGTAGGTATTTCAACTGATAGCTCATAATGCAGCAATTATCTGCACATTGTCTCGGAATTACAAATGTTCCAAGATGGGTCTTCGTCAGTTTTATTAAACCCAAAGTTCCCATTATCAGGTATTTTCGTCAGTAAATTGTCCTGGGACAATACTGATTCAAACACTTATGACATATTCATAATGTCATTGGCCAAAACAATGAGTGGGGAAATGGACCACAAGTGGCAGTCATGGACTAGGAAACCTGCATACAACAAACATAAAAGCCTTTAACCAGATCTGCTATTTTCAAGTTTACCACTTTCAATTCAGGGCAAGATTTATACATACATGTTAGTGATTTATACATAAATGATAATCTTGCACAAGTGGAATACCCCATTGTTTATTAACGCAAAACCAAAGGAGCCCAGCTGCTGTCTTGAACTGGTAGTCAAAAAGAATATCCCATGCTGTTGAACATGTGTCAGATAGGTGTATATCAAAACACTTGGTGCTTTGATGATACCAGTACAAGATGTCTGGTGTTTCAAAATCTACAGGGAATTTCTGGAAATAGGCACATGGATGGATATTAGGGATGTGATCTTTCAAGAACATCAAATTTTGTGGAAATGATTTAAGAACTTATAGATCCCTTTGAAATTGCAAATTGTTTCAACAAATGTTTTGCAAAGGTTTGCAAACATCAAGTATAGTGCAAACCGATACTGCAAGTCATGTTAAATTCTGAACACTTGTTCTAAAATTGAATTCAAACTGCAGACAACAGCTGCTGGTAAAATATATAAAATATTAGTCAGTTTTCGCCCAAACTCATTGGTGCAGACGATAAAATTTCTAAGCTTTTTAAATTATTGATGGAACCATTTTCCAACAGGTTTTCCTAACAATTTGAAAATATTTTAAGTAATCCCTGTGTTAAAAGTAATGACCCAAAGTGTGTGGAAAGGTATCGTCCTGTTTATGTTTTACCTTGTATCTCTAAGAGCTTTGAAAAAACGTTATATGGACTCAGTTATACTATAACTTTTTAGAAAACAGTTCATTCAGTTGTTCACAATATGATTTTCGCTAGGGGCAATCTGAGATGTGGACCCAGTTGAAATTTTAGGTAAAGTTGTCAAGAGCTAATGGTAAATAATAATAATACAGCAGTTGTTCTATTTGTTGACCTTTCTAAGGCATTTGACTCAAGCATTCAAGTTTACCTTAGCTCTGTAGGTACGGTTCTGATATTTTGAATTATTGTGTAGTTGTGTATCAGTCTGTGCCTTGAGATATACCCAATGTTTGCGATTTCCGTTTCCGTGCCGATTTATGGTTATCAGACATAATTTTCAAAACGCAGGCAATGGTCTTAAAGGTTCTATTTTATGTCCTCTTTTGTTTATCATACATGTAAGTGATGTTACAGATTGTATGAATTTTTTCAACTGCATTCTATGTGCAGATAGCACCACTCTTGTGAATGGTAGTTATCAGTGTAGTATGTGTGTTCTTATTCAATGGAATATATATTTATTGTCTGCCCTTATCAAAATGTTTATAAATATGTTAACCATGTGCTGCCAAAACTATTTTTATACATTTCCCAAATGTAAGTATTCATCACCATTACACCATGAAAAGGAACTCAACTACAGTCCAACTTCTGCCCTTAAAAATTTTTAAAAACACTAACTTACCAAACAGTAAATGGTCTTCCACTCTACATCATCGACAAGATTTTTACGTATTTGCTGTTTAGTGTATTGGCCTATTTTGAAACCATTGGTTTAATGAGTGCGTATCCTCTTGATTAACCATGGCCAACTGCTGTGTTGGCAATTCTCAGTAAGACAATTTAAATCCCCCATAATACAATTTCTGTTATTTTGGTGTCATAGTAATTCTGCTTATTTATTGCCATATTTACTGTGTTTATTTTGTATTGATTGTTTTTGTATGATCTATGGGCAGCTCTGTGATATGTTGGCTGTTAATTAGGTGTCAGATTCTTCCCTAAACCATACTGTTATTGAACATTATGGGAGATGAACACTCCACTGCTAAAACTGCTACTGGGTTGGAACCTGTGTTATGTCACACCCTTGGTTTTGAATCAATTGTTCAAGATAATAAGCAGTTCTGGCTTGGCAGTGTTCATAGCTCCATATTGTCACAAGCTGATCAAGTGGAGCCTGAGAGGAAGACAGCTCAATAGGAAACAAATGACTTTTACTCCTAGCCCTGAGTTCTGATCTCCAGGCAAATTGAATTAATTTGTTTGATGGAAAAGCCAAGGTCTACCATAGTGCTAAGGGGATGAGAATCAATTTTACTGATTTTTTAATGACAGTATCCAGGAAATATGACTATAAGTTAATCATGGCATTAAGTGGGTTAATTAACATGGGGTTGATGGGAAATGATTCCATTTTGACGTTTCATGTCAATAACGGAGATACTCTATGTTATGACATAGTGGACTCCTAGTTACTTACTAACTTTACATTTTTGCCTCTAGAGAGAACAAGGTACCTAAACTACACGGTCAACGGACTCATAAACACGGGCACGGACGCATGAACATGACTCACGGACCTGCAAACACCGTCCACTGACTCACAAACACGGGAACGGACTCACAAAACACGATCCACGCACCCAAATACACGGGACACGGACTCATATTCACGAGGAAACACGGTTAACGGACCGCCAAAAACGGGTCACGGACTCATCGGCTTCGTGGGTCAGCTGACATCTTCATTTTGTCCGTGACCCGTGTTTGGCGGTCCGTTAACCGTGTTTCCTCGTGAATATGAGTCCGTGTCCCGTGTATTTGGGTGCGTGGATCGTGTTTTGTGAGTCTGTTCCCAGTGTTTGTGAGTCAGTGGACGGTGTTTGCAGGTCCGTGAGCCGTGTTTTTGAGTCCGTTGACTGTGTAGTTTAGGTACCTTGGAGAACCCCAGTGCTTTAACCAGTTTGTGAATAAGATTACCCTATTTTGATTGATGAGGATTATAGTGGACAATAAGGTCCCTTTTTGTAGTAGTCAATGGATGTGGATGTTGTGAGGCTAGTAAAAGCTTTGGAGGTTGTACACACTGGCCACAGCTTTGTACAGCTTCTGGGATTGTAATGGGGTCACAACTCAAAACTGTCACTTGTCAATTTATTCGTGAAGTACTAATCTGAGGGCAAATTGTTGTGAAAATCCGCGGTTATGACATTTTTACCACCATTTGGCGACATACAGGAAAATCTTATCGCCATTTCCACATTTGCTGTCACCAAAAGTGGTGATCTGAAAAACGACTTTTTGAGCTCTATAACTAGTGCAGTATAGCAAACCACAGATTCCGATTACTCAAATAGAATTGGCGCTTAATGACTTGTGTTCAAATTGCCATTTTACCTATCCAAAAACCATGGACGATTTTTTTCGAACGCAAATATGAACTATTTTTCCTTCGGATACCTATTGTACGAATTATTAGAAAGAATTATGTTTCAAGGGAGGTGTACAGACTAATTAGAGGGTACGAACTGTTGAGAAAACACATTTACTGGATTAGGAAAGACTATTGAGAGTGAAATCACTATCTTCATTCTTTAAAACTCCGATAGTTTCTGTACTTAACCTAGTTGGTCCACCATTACCCGAAATTAGTTTAGGGTTGGTTTGGTAATCATCATGCGTCAATACTTAACAACCAATAGTTATCATGATAACTTTTGAATGAAAATATACTGTTAACCTGAAAGCCCAACAAGTTTAGACTACCTATGAATAAATTGTCCTTTTTGATGTTTTTTAAATCATTTTCTCTTCCGTTTATATTCAGACCTTTTGCCAGTGCATTTACTTGGCCAGCGTTGAAAAATCGTCAGTTGACAGCCACGTTTTCTTAAAATCTTAAGGTCACAGCCTTTGTTTTGGTACTGTTTGCATATTTAGGACAAAAAATGGAGGGGGGATAATTGCAGTTTTGGCAGTTTGTATTCGAATGGATTCTATTATTCATATGTAACCATTTCCATTGTAACATGATGTTTAGTTGGCTTTTATTTTGAGCGTTGTTATGATAACGTGATATCACACCATATATTAAGGGCCTTTCATACTAATGTTGACGCGTCGATGTTTTGGGGAGTTGCGATCAGCATGAATGGTTAACTTTGGTCATGGATCAAAGTTAACAGTGCCAGTTAACTTCGCAGTAAACAGGTTGATTAAACAGCGGAGCGTCTACAATGCGGTGCAGTATGAATGCTCAACTTTGATCCCACTGAAGTTATCGCCAGGTGGCACTGTTATCGTCAACAATTAAAAGGTAGTGTAGTGCTAATAGTTATTATATTTTTTCTCGAATAATTGCCAATCAAATTAAAAATAAGTTATATGTCAATTAGCACATGTAAATGTTCCCAAATTTTTACCTTTAAAGAACCTTAGCTTACAGTGCAACCTTGCGATTACTTCGATCGCAACAGCGTCACCTACCCTTTACTTTAATTCCCGTTAACTACCGAAGCCAGCATGAACGGTTTAGTTAAGTTTGCAGTTTATGTCGGCGCTCGGCTGAGACTGGAGTTAAGTCAATATGAAAGGGCCTTTGGCCACATCTCTTAACATTCTGTAGTAAACTTTTTGCTGTCATCTCAGTGTCATGTGGCAGGAATATATCTCATTACATTTGATTAAATACTTTGAACTTAGAAGTATTCCATATTACCTATCCAACTCTCCATCATAGTGCTTCTGCTGTTGATTCTTGCTTGCTTTAGTGCAAAGTTGTGGTGTGTGCTTTTAATTCCTCAGCTACTGAGCAATTCATTATCAGTGAAGAAGAATATAATTTAGTGACCTGAGGCTCATTTATGATTCTGACTTTGTCACTTGTCTAGCTGTGATTCACTTTGGTATCTCAGATCTCTGTCCAGGTTATGCAAGAAGGAGGGCGCACCCTTGGTAAACAGCATTTTGTGAACAAGCATTCGCAAGTATACCTCATCGTATGCGCTCGCTCACGATTAGCTTGTTTGTTTAGATATCCAAGAATCGGTACCTGATGTGACGATTATTTTGAACAAAGTCAACGAATCAAAGCATGTTACGTGTTGGAAGTTTGTCACAGTATATATGACAAATATGTTAGGTTTGTAAGACTCAACATTGTAATTTTGGTTTTGAAACAATGACTTATGAAATAATGTGTTATTAATGATAATGGGAATTTTTCTTTGTTTTTTGTCTCTCCCAAAACAATCACTCATGGGGTTTAACTTTGTATGTTATACCAATGACAGTGACAAATCTACGTTTTCATTAAGGGAGGGTTTAGGATTCGCGTGAATATGAGGCACAAAGCGCTGAGCGGGGAGAGGTCGTGAGGAGGGAAACCCCCTCCCGTGTAAGAATTTTGTGGACCATTTTGTAAGGACCATGCTGTCTTTCTGTACCGACAGTCGGGTCTCAAGCGGTAAGGGGTGTTCTTTCTTTACCTGGGTTAAAGGTAGGTGCTTGCTCCATTGAACAGGCATCAGGTTTAATGCTTACAGAGTTAACTTATGGAATCTGATGTCCAGCTTGTTGCTAATGTGTCCTTCTCATGATTTTACCTATTTTAACCTTAAAAGGTCTAAAGGCCAGTTTTTTCAAAAAACTGCTTCAAAACTTTCATTTTCTGTGAGTACGGTATATATTGGCAAGATATGTTCGAAGCACATTCGTTATACTAGCTAAATAAATCAATAAGAAATTATTCACTTCATTTTTGTTTCTTAGCAACTTTATGTTTTCCTCTATATTCTAAAAGAGAATGTACGTCAATGAAATATTTTTTTTTTGAAAATCATCTGATCGGTTGCAAAAAATAACTTATAAGTGTTGTTGTGAGATTCATGGACAGGTTATTCTATTTATAGAATTGCAGTTAGTTGCCAAATATCCTCAAACTGTGTTTAGGTTGACTTTTAAGGCCCTTTCATACTAACGTCTACTCATCAATGTTTTGGGGAGTAATGCGGTCAGTATAAACAATTAACTTCGGTTCTGGATCGAAGTTAACAGCGAATAATGACCAATTAGAAATAAGTTTTTTTGTCAATTAACTCATGCATATGTTCCCAAATTTTCACTTTAAACAAAAACTTAGCATGCATGGATTTATCAGTGCTACCTTATGACTATTTCGATGTCCGTTAACTACCGAAGCCGGTACTAAAGGTTCAGTTTACTTCGCAGTTTATGTCGACACTCCACTCAGACCTTGAGGCAATTTGCTTTTGGTAGTTGATAAAAAATTAAGAAGAATTTACATCAATGAAAAATTTTCTTTTGAAAATTGCTCGATCAGTTGCTAAATACTTAAACAAAGACATGCTGTAACATTCAGGGACAGACTTTCTCGAGTTTATAGCATTGTAGTTTGATGCCTACCAGATTGGCTGTCAACTAGCAATTGCTGCAGGTTCACCTGCATGTCCAGATGCAGTCACACAAGTGTTTTCACAGAAGCCGGTCTGGTGCTTATCACTGAGCTCATATCATTCTAATAACTGGACCACATCTACTGCAAAATGACGGGAATTAATGAAAATGGGGGGCTTGTAACATTTCCCTGAAGTTCTGTTTAATATTTTACTGTGTTAATTATTTGTTATAAAAATGAAAGCGAAAAAAGAATTTGGTCTAAGGTAAGGTAAATTATGTGAAAAATAGTGATTCATCACAAGAATAAACTGGAATTGTGTAAGCACTTAGCCAATAACTATTTCTGTCATGGCCAGTTTGTTGTCTACACTTTTCTGGCACTTGGAGTTGGGCAAGTTGACGAGGTGCAAGTTGCACTAGCTCGGAGAGGTAGGGTAATGTCACACCCATGCGTGACGTTGTATTCAGGCTTAACTTTTGTTCACTGGGTACTGCAATTGGTGAATATTAGACATCCAGTTGAAAAATATAGAAAAAATTAACACCTAATACTGGACTTACATTTCAACTGAGCATCTGTGCATCCTCGTCGCGAGACTTACATTTCAACTGAGCAGTGTTGCGTCTTCACCGCGAGGACTTTCACCGTAGCTAATGCTCAAGTTTTAATTATTTTCTCTAGCGCCGCAAGTTACTCCTGGGGCTACTTGTGCTAGTTTAAGTGTGAACACTGCTTTAGACCCCTGTAGGGCCCTGTCCAGACCCATCTTGGTGGCAGACTTTTGAATACGCGAAGGGATCCAGCATCCAGGGTTAAGCATGAGGTAGAAAGGCGACAAGATCTTAAGAGCATGAGATATTCAGCAACTTTTTGAATATTATTTTTTTTTATGTTTATTACGAAATCTTCAGAATATAATGAATATACATAACCCAGAAAGCGCCAAGATGCATTAGATCTGGGTAAATTGAATATTAATGATCACAGTTAAGTTGGAAAGTCGATGAAGGTATATGTTGGTATAACATTCAGCATCGTTTTTTATTTTTTGTATTAAAAGTCCTGCTGTGAATTGGGCAAAATGGACTTGGCTGTCCTTCCTGGTCCTGTGATTTTTTATCTTTAAGTCTGTTTCATTTATCTCAACTGAGCCATGTCTGTAAACAGACTGACAGATATGAATGGTTTAGGAAGTGGTAATAAACACAATAGCTGGGGTGTGAATCCACAAGTTTATATCCTGTTTATGTGCCTTGCTCATTCAAAAAGCATTTCTTTTGTTTTGGGGTTTACTGAATGTATAGCATATGATGTAATAATATTTTCAGTTAGAGTCACCATTGAAGTCATTGCTGAAGTGGTAATTGCCCTGCTTCAGGCTGAAGGGTCTTCAGTATTCATGAGAAGGCAGTGAATGCTTGGTGCTTTTATTGGCAAAATGTAAGGTACTGAATGGACCTCATTTCTAATGAAACTGTCACCTTGAACACCAACACCAGATCAACTCAGTGTAAAACTGTCACAATAGGCAGTGGACTCAGATTTGCCTCAGATTCAGAGTTGGACCACCACTTAGCTGTGTGTCAAACTGTGATAATAAACAAATTACAATGACACTGTGTGCTAGCCATAGTTTACCTAACAATATATCTGATGTGTTGGTGAATGCTATATTCACAACAGTGGCAGGTGGATGGACTTCTACATTGGTGTGGTGGTCTACCAGGGGTGACTTACATTGTCCTATGCAAGGTACTGGGCCAAACCAGCTAGTGTCCTTCATGGCTTTCATTTCCAGGTGATATCTAATGAAGGCTTGCAGGATCTAGCATTTTCCCAATGCGATCTTGCATTTTTCCGAGTTGGAGTCCATGGAATGCAGCCCAGAATGACAATTTTGATCGCGGGGCTTTGACCTTGCTGCTGGTTGATCCACTGCATGGCTGTTGTAATGACAGGGGAGTGTGGTGGGGGTGACCTAGTCAGGTTAACAAGCTAGACCACCCACTGTGAATTCTGACCATCCCCTGATCAACTATGATATTGGAACAGACAAAATGGAGTTTTGTTAAACTGTCATAACGCATATAAGTCATTTATTGTAATTCTGTGACAGACTCAATTTGACATTGCCAAACTGTGAGCGAATGTATGTTTACAAGGTTTCCAAGCTGCCAGTTCAATTCCTTCATTTTTGTGCTAATCTGGTACGTCCTCGTAACAATTGTTGATTTTTCCTGTTAAACTTTCCACGTGTCTGTACTTCTTGCTTGGACTGTTATTCAGTTGTCACCCAGCCAACATTTGCGAAAGTCAAAAATTCTTCTTACGGGGATTTTCTGTAGATAAGCCCATGGACGTGTATTTGGAAAACGAAAATTTGCTGGCATTTTAGAGACACCAAGTAAACGCCTGTGTGCTTATTCGGAAAAGGAGGGCGTGTAAATTGGAAAGTCAAAGTTTTGCTGACTTCGACATTTTTTACTTAAAACTGTGTTTTCAAATTTTATGTTAATACATGCATAATTGGCCTACACCTTGTTCGCTTTTATAGGTAAATGCTCCCTAAAAATGAATTTGTGACAAAAAGTTGACTGGGAGTGGGCTTTTAACAGCAAATTTTTCGAATAAACGCCCCCACTTAATCTGGGCACTTGACTCCAGAAGTTGCAACTCTGGTAGCTGAGTCTTGTGTAGTATTTGAAACATGGAGGTTCAGATTTGTGAGATTAACAATGAGGTCACCCTGACAATCATTGGAGAGGGAGCTAATTCCCCAAGAAACATGGCTGCCAGCATTTGCTGATTTTTTTATGTCAGAATATTTATGTATCTAAGACAATAAATTGTGGGTTTCATTGAAAATTACTAATCAGGAAATATTAAAAATTCTTAGTTTAGCCATCATTTTCGCCAATACTGTTTTACAACAGGCCATCTTTTTTATTTCTAAACGGTCAGTTTTAAAACTGAACATCTCAATGACGGCCATTACGGCCACTGGAGGAGTCCCTGGCTCTTGACTATTCCTTTTCACAAAACAGTACAGTAGTGACAATGACACCTTTTATTTAGCCAATGGATGAAGGGATTGTGTTTAATGTATTGACTGAGTTGCTGCAAGTGCACCTCAATGTTGATCTACTGACAGTTTGTGATGAATTCTCACCAGGAAATAAGTTGGCAAGGTTGGACTCTGAAGGGCAATTATAGTTTTTTATTGATTTTCCTATAGAAATGGCCTTTTTAAATTTGCTCTGTGATCCATTTTATGTGATGATTTGTTCTTTTGCCACAATGAATTTTGTTGTTGTGTATGTCAAATTTGTAAGATGACTGGCATGTTCAATAACTGTCAGCCATGTTCTATTGTTGCACTGGTGTTGTTAAAGAACTGGGAACAACAGGACAGGAGTTTATTTGGGTACTCTGTTGTATGTGTCACCAAATTAGGGCACACTATGAGGACAAGTGGAATCAGTTCTGTGTTTTCGTTTCTTAATAAAAGATAAGTTGAAAGCTCTACAAACCATTATAAGCTACCTTCAGACAATGTTTCTGAGAAACAATATTAGGGGTTTTTGAAAAATTTGAAAATAATTGGGAATTATTTTTTTTCTTAAATTACTGAGAAACATATTTCATCTCAATCCATCAGGCCATCTTTGGAAACCAATAGTTTAAGATTGTGTTTTGAGTTAGAATCTTTGGTTTTGGTTCTGAAATGCAGTTAGTTTAGGGCCTTTAAGTTGAATTGAAGTGTCTTTAAATTGGTAGTTTTTGACTTATTCACATTTCTCATTTTTTCCTGAAAACTTAAAAGAAGTTTATTAAACATTCGTCTTCATTTGAACTTTGTGAAGCGTCATCCAACAAAGGTGTTAGCTCTTCTGTCATCAAATCAATTTTAAATGTTGTTTTTTTATTTTGTTGAGCTCAATTAATATTGTAAGGAGAGTCTTTGGCACCCGAGTCATGAAGGCTCCGAGACTTAGTTACGCTGATCATGCCAAAATTGGGCGTGCCCCTAGATCTGTTTCCCTGGACTTGATTCGATTTCCGGCATGACAGCTCAGCTCGATTGTTTTTATGGGCCGTCGAAAAATGTCTCTTATGTTATTTCTCCCAACATTTCAGTCTGATGTTCTGCAAGTTACCATTCTGCATAATCCGTTTGCAATTGGGAAAAATTCAGAGTTGTAATTGTAAGTGACTTCCGATTTTGCTGTGGGGTCAAAAAGTTGTCTCTGTTGTCCCTAACACTACAAAAGTTGACATAGATCAGCTGACAGGAATTAGATGATTGAGGGCTAGTATATGCATAAACAGGACTGACAGGGAGCAGATTGACACCAAGGGTAACAAAAGATGTCACCCCTTGGTGAGGTAGAGCATTCTTGCACGACGACCATCTTGCTCCGTGTCGACTATATGTCATTAAAGCCCAAAACTCAGGTGCTTGGCGAAAGGGATCGCAAAATTACGCACATACCGATACATGTGATCATTTCCGCACAGTTTTTACAATTTGCTAGTCAGCTGTCCAGTGCCTTGTCATCTAACTTATGACATTGACCACCATTTATTTTAATTGTTAGGGAATTGTCATAATATTACACACAGTTAACAGTTGAGACTGGGTTCAGTTCAAATGTACGTAATGTATTGTAGGCCTACTGATGAAAGCGTTCAGCTGATCAAAAAAAAGTCATTGGAACAAAGCTCAATGTCACAAATTAAATTCACTTGGGGGAATTAGAAGCACCTTAAAAACAATCAACAACAACGAGTAATTATCTGTGACTTCTGCAATTTGCATCTTTGTGCATGAGCTCTCCACATTCCTGCTATTATTTCTGAGTTGTGTTGTAGGGTAAACAACTGCTTGACACTGATCATCTTGTATATGTAAGTTGCCTGGTGTCAGTTGCAGTGTGTTATTGTCTAAACATGACCTAAGGGATGTGTTACATGGTCCTGTTTTAGTCACCTGAGTCTCAAGAGTATGACTAATTGCATAAATTATATCTCCTTGATATGTGACCCATTGACTGGGAAAGGGCTTTGGGGGGCATATTGATGATCAACAACCAGTCATTTTCTCCATCCAGTGGGAACAAATTCAGGGCAGTCACTTTATATCTTCAGTGAGCCCTGTGAAAAAAGACTCAAGTTATTTTATTCCCTAGTTGTCCCCTTGACCATAGATTGCTTGAATTTCTTCTGCTCTTCCAACACGCATGCACACCCGTTTTGCTGTAGTGCAAATTGTGACACCTGAAGGTTTTGCCTCGGTTTTGCAGTTAAGTGCAAAATTAAATTAATACTCTGTGTATGTAGCTGGGATTCTGTCACCTACGTAATCCTTACCTAGTCACATTCACACTCTACTGCTCAGAAATGTTTTCTAGTTGAAGAAGTCTGGAGAGACTTCCATATGTGCACTTATGAAAGGACATGTGTAATTCAAATCTTGTAGTGGTCATTATGTCAGCAGTCCTCAAAGTGAATTACTGGTAATGTTTGAACCTATTAGACCAATTGTTAAACCTTGGGTAGTGAGTTAGCAAACATGGTAGTGAGATAGCAAACATGAGATAGCAAACATCGTTCCAAATCTAATTTTCCCTGTTCTGCATAAAGGGAAAATCTTCAGCCTGTTGCCAACTCACAGAAGACGTCTGAGTTACCCATTTTTTTCACCGAATTGCTGTTACTGACTCTTAGTCGGCCAAAGCCAGTTCTTACTCTTGACAACTTAATATTAAATTCTCGTGGTATTTAATCCATATTAACTTCATGTTAAATTAACATTAAATTCCATTCCAGCAATTTCAAGAGAAGACACTATTGTGGAGAATGAAGATGATGAGGTATGTAGTCACAGGTTACAACTGTGAGTAAATACAAACTTCCCAAATTGATCCACTTTAGAATTGCAGTTTGAGGTGTTGATTCACTCCGTAAGAACATGTGCCATTACTTGTCCAGATTTACTACCATAATGGGCTTTAAATGTCCAACTGCTGTTTTTTTAAATGCAGGCATGGACTGCTTGATGCTTGCTACCAATTTATAAAGACTCACACATCCTTAAATGTGCTTTTAATGTTTGTGGAGAGCCATGTTTTGTGAAAGTAGTAGCTCCTAAAATATCAGGTGTCCCAAAAATGTACTCGCACTTCAGTATATCACCTAGGGTTCAAATTCAGTTCTCGTGGATCAGACTCTGTTGTGAAAGTAGGTGCGTGACATGCGTGCGCCCGGCCCAAAAATGGGGGGCTTGAATNGGCCAGTGGCTCGGAAACTGATCAGACATCACGAACATAAACCAGCCAAAGTTCAGTGGAAACTAAACTTCCTGTCAACAAAATACTATACTAGTGAGCCAAAGTAATGTGGACGTTATTATGTTGGTGAATTACCACGAAAATGCTAATCTACTTACTCGTGGGGGTCCGCGAATTCAGGTTCCGCTTTGGCCACAGCACCGTCAGGGCAGAAGTTGTACATTGACAATCATTATTTGAATAATGTAAATATAAATAAAGATCCCCTAACACCTGGCCGTGGGATGGAAATCGGGTTGTTTCACAACAGTTTCTGCCAGCAAACACTAAATTAGCATGAGCTCACACAGCCTTGGTGTCCCGTCAATTAGTTTTATTGCACCTGAAGCCCGTAAGGCAGTGATTTATTCATTGCTGGCTTCTCAAATCATTTGCTCTCACGAAAACTCCAAAGGCATTACAAATTGCATCTAATGAGACAGACTTTGTTTCAGTTTTATATAAGTATTGGTTAGAGTGAGAATAATTCATTTTGAAAAAGAACGCCCAGTAATAAACACCAACATGGCAACTCGCAATCCCGACTTCGCTGGTGGATCGTTAAGTTTTATAGGCTATCAATTTGAACAGGAATACAGTGATGAAGAAATACTACAGAGGCGCCGTTAACAAGCTCAGACAACGGAACGTATGGAGTAATTTGGTAAGCCGGCATTCGTCAGGCACTGTCGACGTCTGCAGGCCGCAGACACCGCCTCATACTTGCTATTTACAGCGTACATTTCATTCTTCACTACCATGAGCCACTTCCTAAGCATTTCGGACTGTCGAGAATGTAAAAAACGATATACCCGCTTTCCTCGCAGCTGCTTAGTTCGGACAAGCGGGAGCGATGCACCGCAACATAGCGGCATTCACTCTGCATATGAACCACTGACGTCGCTAGCGTCGTTTCTCACCTTCCTCACAGGTTAATGCTACACTTCTTGGCAAGGTAAGGTCGACCGTATGCGAGGCGATGTGGATATAGACCGATTAAGACGTCAAAAAAGACTAATTAAATCGGGTGGCATTCTCCTTTAAATTGGTAATTTTTGACTTATTCACATTTCTCATTTTTTCCTGAAAACTTAAAAAGAAGTTTATTAAATGTTCGTCTTTATTTGAACTTTGTGAAGCGCCATCCAACAAAGGTGTTAGCTCTTCTATCCTCAAATCAATTTGAAATGTTTTTTTTTATTTTGTTCTTGTTAACATTTCACCTATCTACAATTGAGTTCAATTAATATTCTAAGGAGAGTCTTCGGCACCCGAGTCATAAAAGCTCCGAGACTTAGTTACGCTGATCATCCCAAAATTGGGCGTGCCCCTAGATCTGTTTCCCTGGACTTGATTCGATTTCCGACGTTGCAGCTCAGCTCGATTGTTTTTGTTGGCCGTCAAAAAAATATCTTATGTTATTTCTTCCTACATTTCACTCTGATGTTCTGCATGTTACCATTCTGCATAATCTGTTTGCGATTGGGAAAATTCAGAGTTGTAATTGTAAGTGACTTCCGATTTTGCTGTGGTGTCAAAAAGTTGTCTCTGTTGTCGCTAGCACTACAAAAGTTGACATAGATCAGCTGACAGGAATGAGATGATTTAGGGCCAGTATCTGCATAAACAGGACTGACAGGGATCATATTGACACCAAGGGTAACAAAAGTTGTCACCCCTTTGTGAGGTACAGCATTCTTGCACACTGACCATCTTGCTCCACTGACTGACCATCTTGCTCCGTGTCAACTATATGTCATTAAAGCCCAAAACTCAGGGGCTTGGCGAAAGGGATCGCAAAATTACGCACATACGTACATACATGTTTTTACGATTTGTTAGTCAGCTGTTCAGTGCCTTGTCATCTAACTTATGACATTGACCACCATTTATTTTAATTGTTAGGGAATTGTCATAATATTACACACAGTTAACAGTTGAGACTGGGTTCAGTTCAAATGTACGTAATGTATAGTAGGCCTACTGATGAAAGCGTTCAGATGATCAAAAAAAAGTCATTGGAACAAAGCTCAATGTCACAAATTACATTCACTTGGGGGAATTAGAAGCACCTTAAAAACAATCAACAACAACGAGTAATTATCTGTGACTTTTGCAATTTGCATCTTTGTGCATGAGCTCTCCACATTCCTGCTATTATTTCTGAGTTGTGTTGTATGGTAAACAACTGCTTGACACTGATCATCTTCTGTAAGTTGCCTGGTGTCAGTTGCAGTGTGTTATTGTCTAAACATGACCTAAGGGATGTGTTACATGGTCCTGTTTTAGTCACCTGAGTCTCAAGAGTATGACTAATTGCATAAATTATATCTCCTTGATCTGTGACCCGTTGACTGGGAAAGAGCTTTGGGGGGCATATTGATGATCAACAACCATTCTTTTTCTCCATCCAGTGGGAACAAATTCAGGGCAGTCACTTTATATCTTCAGTGAGCCCTGTGAAAAAGGACTCAAGTTGTTTTATTCCCTAGTTGTCCCCTTGACCATAGATTGCTTGAATTTCTTCTGCTCTTCCAACACGCATGCACACCCGTTTTGCTGTAGTGCAAATTGTGACACCTGAAGGTTTTGCCTGGGTTTTGCAGTTAAGTGCAAAATTGAATTAATATTCTGTGTATGTACACTGTAGCTGGGATTCTGTCACCTACGTAATCCTTACCTGGTCACATTCACACTGTACTGCTCAGAAATGTTTTCTAGTTGAAGAACTCTGGAGAGACTTCCATATGTGCACTTATGAAAGGACATATGTAATTCAAATCTTGTAGTGGTCATTATGTCAGCAGTCCTCAAAGTGAATTAATGTTTGAACTTATTAGACCAATTGTTAAACCTTGGGTAGTGAGTTAGCAAACATGGTAGTGAGATAGAAAACATGAGATAGCAAACATCATTCCAAATCTAATTATCCCTGTTCTGTATGAACGGGAAAATCCTCCGCCTGTTGCCGACTCACAGAAGACGTCTGAGGTACCCATTTTTTTCACCGAGTTGCTGTTACTCTTGTAGTCGGCCACGGCCAGTTCTTACACTTGACAACTTAAAATTAAATTCACGTGGTATTTAATCCATATTAACTTCATGTTAAATTAACATTAAATTCCATTCCAGCAATTTCAAGAGAAGACACTATTGTGGAGAATGAAGATGATGAGGTATGTAGTCACAGGTTACAACTGTGAGCAAATACAAACTTCCCAAACTGATCCACTTTAGAATTGCAGTTTAAGGTGTTGATTCACTCCATAAGAACCTGTGCCATTACTTGTCCAGATTTACTACCATAATGGGCTTTAAATGTCCAACCCCTACGTTTTCAAAATTGCCGTTTTTTTAAATGCAGGCATGGACTGCTTGATGCTTGCTACCAATTTATAATGACCAACACATCCTTAAATGTGCTATTAATCTTTGTGGAGAGCCATGTTTTGTGAAAGTAGTGGCTCCCAAAATATCAGGTGTCCCAAAAATGTACTCGCACTTCAGTATATCACCTAGGGTTCAAATTCAGTTCTCGTGGATCAGACTCTGTTGTGAAAGTAGGTGCGTGACATGCGTGTGCCCGGCCCAAAAATGGGGGGCTTGAATTTTTGGGAGTGACTGGACCTTATACTAAGATTCACGGAGTATGTTCAGAGCTATGAATTGTGCATTTGCCGAATTTTGGTAGTTCCTGCCTTTTTAGTGGACTTTTGTCTCTACTTTTTTCGGAAATTTTGTTTCTTTGGGGCAGACCTTGTTGCCCACTTCCCCATTTTGCTACTGCAAGTATTTAAAGATACAGAATTTACCTTATCAGGCCCAAAAAATCCCATCCAATGACTAAAAAAAACTCCCATCAAGGTTTGATAACCTGGGGATGTGCAGATAAGGGTTATAACTGGAAGTAGGGGTGAATTGGTGAATTTGTGGTAATGAATGGGCCCTTTTTCACTAGGCAAATGTACCTTTCCTTAAAGTGAGGGAGCGCCCTACTTCTTTATGGATTTAAGCCACAGACATCTCAACTCTTGTTCTTGAGTCATTAACAATGCAGTTATTGCCATTTGAAGTCTGCAAACATCTTTGGGACTCCCTTTATATGCCGCAATTCTTTCGTCTTCAAGTAATGGACAGTTTCAATGGTAGCTTGCCGTGATCGGGCAGCAGAGGGCTCACTCTTATCAGTACAGGAGAATGTCTTGGAGATGTGAAATGATTGAATTTAGTAATGTTAATCGGGTTGAGTATGGCATAATTAAAATTTTAACAATGTTGCTTTTTGGCCAAAATATTAGCAAAAGTCTAACCGCAAGCGCATACATGAAGATTGACGTATTCATATCCATTATTTCGGTTTATTCCGAACAAACCATCTTCAGGGAGAAGTAGTAGCATGGAATCAAATCAAACAAATATAGTCACACTGCTCAGAATCACATCACAATGCATAGTGAGAGAAATATGCTGGGAACAGGACAACACCAATCACCACAGCTGGAGATTGTAAGTTACAATGTTCCTGTTTAGGTAACCCTCAGCATGTTTCTCCCTGGTGTGAATAGCATCCTTTATAAGCAATCTCATGCAGTGGTTTTCTTGAGTCAGGGGCACTCACATCAGAATAAACAAAATTATGACCAGTCTCTAATGAATGTTTAGGACAGCACTATGATTATCTTTGGAATGTTCTTTCACTCCACTAACACAAAATTCTGTTAGTCATACCAATATAAAATTGTTCACAATCCTTACAATTAATCTGGTATACTACATGACTTTTTTGCAAAGTCGATAATGGTGATTTAAGTTTGGATAGTGAACCAAGTATGTTGTTAGGCTAGAATATTGTGAACAGCTTAACACAATGACAAAAGCATTCTGCCCATCTGTCTACTCAAAATAGCACTGTTGTTACCCAAGTATGGTAGATTCAAAAACATTTTTGTTGATCATTGTTGTCAATAAATGGCAACTGGAAATAGGTAGCTCAAATAAATATGAATTTTTTATAGTCTTATTAAACGTGATCTTGTCAGCGAGCAATATGTGAATTGTTTAAGCGCTTATTCGAGAAAAATACTTGCGCATTTTCGGTGTTCAGGTCACTCACTTAATATAGAGAAAGGGAGACATATGGGTATTCCTAGAGGTGAGAGAATATGCAGTATATGCTGTCTGGGTAAAATTGAAGATGAGCCTCATTTCATGTGTCGATGCCCTGTTCTTGGAGACCTTAGAAGAAATCTTCCAGAGCTTGTCAATGTTAACTATTCTCTTGTTTGGTTGTTCCAACAGAAAAATCATGACAGCATCCAGCGCCTCGCATTGTATATTCAGAAGGCTATGACTTTAAGAGAAGAACTGCTCTCCGTGTAAATATTCTGAATATACGTTTGAATTTATCTATTTATGTATGAGTAGGCAAAGCCTACGATGTACAATAAACATTATTATTATTATTATTATTATTATTATTATTATTATTATTATTATTATTATTAATAACAAGACTAACGATATTCCTATTGCCTCAGAATCTATCAACACAGGACTTGAAAAAAGTTTAGGATAGCGATTTCTAACCAGAGCATTTTCAATGAACTGTTAATCAAACCGATCCGAGTTACTACATATTGTGAAAACACGATTTATAAGTGTGTTCACCAATCCTACTTTATGTTTTTAGGAACAAAACTATCCCACTTAAGATATAAGCCTGTATAAGTTGGTTTTCTATACGCCAGGTGGACAATGAGCTAGATTCATTATGACGAACTAATACATCTCGGAAACTGATACAATTATCTTGTTTAGATTCTATAGTTTATTTTATGCTCTCACATGAAGTGTTCATCTAAGAAAAGATTTGGCATTGTTAGGATGTTCAAAAATCGAAAAGGTGTCTTCTACATAACGTAGATCACAAGGGCATTACTGCTAAAAGCCTACTCTTCTAAGTGTATCATCCTGATTTTTGCCAATACTGGACTGCGTGGGCTGACCATTAAGTTACGCCATCGCATTGATCATAGTAACCATTCTCAAATATTACGTGATTTTCCTTGTCCCACTACTGCTCCCTGAAAATGGTTTGTTTGGAATAAACTGATATGCTGGATATGAATATGTCACATATGCGCTTGCGATTAGACTTTTGCTAAAAATTATGTTTTGTTTCAACTGTCAAAGATTATTAGCGTTTTACAATAACTTTGTTTGGGTTCTTAAAAATGTGATTTAAAATTTTGGTATGCCTTTTCAAATTTAAACAATTGTTGAATTTCAAAATTGTGTTTCTTCCACGTTACTGATCTACAAGAATTCTGTACTTGTTTAGGGACTTGTACAGAATATTTTATTTATCGTCTGTCCAAACCAAAACGTTTAGAAAATTCTAGTTTATCCCTAGTATTGCTTTGTACCTCATAGCTCAGCTAGAGACAACATCTCAAACTGTGTTCATTTCAGCAGGGTTACAATTAATATCCTGTGTTTTAAACGAAATTGAGGTAAACTGTTTCAATCTTTATTTCTGTTGAGAAGACTCGTGAGACATTTGTTGCTTCAAGAAGAATTTTCTGTAAACCGCAGTCCATGTGTTTGAAAGACTTCCGTTTCGTTCATCTTCACTTGGTTCTTATTTGCACCACATTTATAGGTAGACACTTCATTTTCAGAGCTGCTACAATGGTTTCTCCCACACTGTTAGCAATAGTACCGGTGACCTCCTCAATGAGTCCGGGCCCCTCAGCCGGATGACTCGTAACAAGTCAAGGTCGAAGAAGTCCAGTAAGTTGTGCAAGATTTTACTTCTCACAAGCTTTTAGGCACGTGAAAATGATTAGTCACTTTCGTTTGTGAGAAGTTTCCATGTTTTTGTCGTGAACTACGTCATTAGAATGTTATTTTTATGTAAACCTGAAAACCCTGTCTGTTCTGTGTCTCTCCTATGTGTAACTTGATTCCCACCCAGATTATTTACAGGTTGTATTGTTAACATTCCCTCTGATCTCACTGAAGGTGCTGTATGTTGTTACTCAAAGTAATTAGGCATGTGAAACCTATCATAAATTCAAAGTTAAGCTTTGTCTTATTCAGGGCTTGGAATTTTCCGCGGAAACGCGGATTTCCGCTTTTTTGAAATGTGCTTTCGGCTTTTTTTATAATATTTCCGCGTAAAAAGATCGGATTTGATATGAAATTTCCGCGGCAAATTCCTTTCTTACCACGGCGTTGCAGACGATGTTCACCTCGGAAAGCGGAAGTTGTTCTTTATGTTTCGGAGGAACGTAAATTGTCAACATTGCCGGGGCATCTGGGTAAAGCGTGGTGTGATTTTCAATGGCGGCTCGTGTTATTGTTAAGCGCGGCGACAAATACTACCGCTCTGCAGCCAAAATTGTGTGGGTTGGGAGTGGACGTGCGAGCGAAAAGGACGCAGACGCATGCTACTGATGGTGGTGTCATTTTTTTTTTTTAGTCCTCCCGGTTTTTGTCGCGGAAAGGTTCACATTGACCATTTCAAAGGCTGGTTATCAAGCATGATTTGGGCCGTAAAAGTTTCCGCGTTTTTTTTCATTGGTCATTCCAAGCCCTGCTTATTGAAGGTATTAAGTAAAATCCCATCATCTGCGGACTGTGTAACAACACTAATTACTTGTAAATAAATACGGATTTTTCAAGAATAACATCACAGGTGGTCAAACTGATTATCATATAGGAGGTTCTAAAATAACAAACTAGTAGAAAATGTTAAATGCCCAGAACTTGCCGACAGAACGTGTCATTAAATTTGCGCCTAGTTGCTTTTGCCGAAACCTATAAGGACCTTGTTGCAATTGAAACAAAAAGTTGATACTTTTATCAATGCTAGGTGGACTTGGTGCTATCTTATAGCACCTGGTTGTACCTGGTAGCACTTGGTTGTATTTAGGAGCACCTGGTTGGTAACCTAGTAGCACCCCGCTGTACCTGGTAGCACCTTGTTGTACCTGGTAGCACCTGGTTGTGTCTAGTAGCACTTGGTTGTTCCAGGTTGCGCATGGTTGTACCTGGTAGCACCTGGTTGTGCATAGTAGCACCTGGTTGTGCATAGTAGCACGCGGTTGTACCTTTCAGCACCTTGGAGCACCTGGCTGTACCCTGTAGCACCTTGTTGTACCTTGTAGCACCTGGTTGTTCGCTGGAGCACCTGGTTGTACCCTGTAGCACCTGGTTGTACCTGGTAGCACATGTCTGTACTCGGTAACACGTGGTAGTACCTGGCTATACCTGGTAGTATCTGAAGTTAACTACAAACATTACCTAAGCTTTGTCGAAGTCATGACAAACATTGCGAAAGAAATAAAAGTAGTCAACTGCTGATCCAACCTAGGGATTCTATCCATGGCAAGCTTTTACTTATCGAAATGCCCCCCCCCCACACACACACACTTGAAACATCTGTTATTTCCATACCTTTGCTTGACTTCACTTAAAACAGGATCCTAAGCTCAGCCCCTACCCCCCTTCCTGAAGTTGGTGCAATTAGATTATCCTTCCATTTGCAACACTGGGATTTGTTATGTTGTGCTTGATTTCCTTTTCAATTTCTCATGATTAAGGCAACATCTCTGTGCTTATCATAAGAGGACTTCCCTAATTGGCTGAAGGAGTTTGGTTTTGCCTCAGGGCAAGCTGTGAACAAATCCAGTCTGTAACATGTGAATGTGAGTGTGCTTGGATTGTGTAATTATCAAATGATTTAATCTGGCTGACCTTTTAACTTCTTTCTTGAACTGCATTAAAGCAATCTCAGGGCCAGGAAACAATCCAATGCACCAGCTACAAATTCACTTAGGCTGACCAGTCTGGTTTGAATCGTTTTCTGATCTTCATTGGTAGTGGTAGGAGAGTTTGTCTTGTGGATTTAAGTGACTGGACTGCATGCAGAGTCTGCCCTGTATGAAGTGCCAAAGGGTTTTCAAATGAGTACTTATTTGCACGTTGAAATCTGCCCATTCAACATACACAGTCGCTTAAAGATGCCATGTCTCACTAAAACCGTGAATTTTTAAATATGCAGAAGCACCACCTTGTGACTTCCTGGAGAACTGTAGTATAATCAGGAAAAATAACAATTTGTAGATAAATTGTGGTTTTCAAGAAAACACCGTAACTGATACACTCAAAACAAGTGTGAACATGTAGAAAACCCTAGTAATTCCAAATATTACGCAATCGTTATTTGATAGTGAAATGAACAAATATTAAAAACCGTCCCTTGTTTCATTAGGGTAACGATGACATATTACCATGCTCATTTACATAAAAAGTCTCACAAAAGAGATGTTCGCTAGATTGTAATAATAACATGTTCTCAGATGATTTCAGGCATACCAGAAGACCTGGGGGTTGTTTGTAAACTAGTACTTCATTTGCATATTCACAACTTAATGAGACATAGCATCTTCAATCAACGCGCACAGTTGGCTTTACCAACGTGCAGAATGAACACGGTATTCTCCTCGCAGAATTGGTTCGTAAACGGTTATCTTTCTGCACTAACGTGCAGAATTGGTTATATAATGCGTAGAATTGCTTAATTAACACATAGAATTAGTTATTCAACGCGCATTGCATTACAGCCAATCGAAGAAGAGCTTTAAGTTGGTATGCACTGCTGAGAGGGGTCAGCGCAGATGAAACATGTCCCAACTAATTAAAAGTACGCGTTGAATCACCAATTTTGTGTGTCGAATAACTTAAATACTGCGCGTTGATTAGGCAGTTGTGCACATTGAATATGAGCACATTTCAGTGCGGAAAAAGCTACTCGTTGGTGCTTCATTCCTGTGGATTAAGGGGTCTGTCTCAACATTTGATCCCTGGATTATGTTCTGTAGGCTTAAGAGACTCCCGAGAAAAGTTAATGTGATCACGTACTTTGCTGCTAATGCATGGCAATATCTCAAAATAGTCGCGTGATTTTGCATTTTCACAAGATTGTTTGGAATGCAACCCTGGTCGGCGTTAACAAAATAGACATCTTTGGTTTCCACAAATGGAAAGTGACATATGCATGGTGGAATTCTTAAGAAATAAAGCGAACTGAAATCCTACAGAAAATTCGTGGAAATTGAATCTTAAAATTAAGGAAAATTTCATTTTTCAAGTCGCGTTTGAACATGAGAAAAATCATCCCCTTTCAGTCCCCATTTCCCTTGTCCTTTGTCAACAGATGCATCCAGCCTCATCCCAGGGCATTATCATGAATGCTGGTCCATGTTCCTCTTGTGTGAAGCTGAGCAATAATCTCATCAGCAATGACTTCAGTAGTAATTGCTTGAAAGCTTGTAGATAGTTGGCTTGAAATCAGTGCATTTCATGCTGGTCAAAAGACTGGCTCATAGGGATTAAGGCTTATTTTACTAAACACATTCTGTATTTTGAAACCCACTCTTTCACATAAACTGGATATATTTGTATTAAAGTTAATGTATTCATTTTTGGCAAGCAGTTGACAGATACAATTTCCTTGTACCTTAAGCTACATAACAACACCGTGGGCCCTGCCAGTTTCAAGGGCCATTAGGGTGGGAAACCTAACCTTGGACTTCAGTGTCTGGCCAGAGTATCAATGGGTTTAAACCTTGAATTGTTTCTGCACCCTTACTGTGGTCCTTAAGTGGAAACAGCAAAACTTGCCTGGATCTGGTGGTCATGTGATAACCAGACCCCAAGTGATCAAATGTGAGTTGGTGCTTACTTACTGTTGCATTGGTTTCAGAATCTCTGAAGCAGCATGATGCAGTGAGAAGACACTACTCAACTGGTGACATGTTATCCGAGGCTGGGCTTGACCTATCTCAAACCAGTCATGGTGTACGGTCATTGTCGCGGTCCGACCGGCCGAAATCTGAAGGAAGCTACATTGACGCAGTGGGGCCGAGGCGATCTCTTCACCGAATGTCAAGCTTTGGGGTAGGTGGCCTAGTGATGTCATTGGAACGAATTGAGGGCCATGTTAGATGTGAACCCTATGGTGGAAATCAATTGCTATCTCTGCCAGGTAACTTTTGAGACCAGTGTTTAAGGTACCATTAAGAATTCGATGACTCTTCAAATCCAATGGTACCAAACAATCGCATGACCAGTTAACCATTCAATCAATCATACCCATAGTGCTAGGTAATCATGCACACTTGGTTCATCATCAATAGTGGTCATCTTCCGCATACTATGGCTTCAAATGTTGACTGTTTCACTGGTCAGGAACTCCACTACAGTGTGCAGTCAGGAAGTATGTTTTATGGAAATAATACCATTGGTTCCTAAAGCTTTATTACAGTACTTAGACTCCATGATGTCATTTGAGCTTTCAAATGATCATTTGCTATAGTTCAAAGTGGAATGCTAATAATTAGTTAACTAGCATTACTGTAATTGAGGTGTAATTATTCTTCTAACCGTGTTAATGCGGTTTCCTTAATTAATAAGGCATTCAAGAAAATTGATTACATAGGCGTTAATGTCTGTGCGTTACGCATTAATGAGGTCAGAATGTTAAAAAGCTATCTAAACTCAATCAGGAAACTGAATGAACAGTATCTGGACTACACTGAATTTGGTTGACTCTGAATTTCACAAAGACTGTCCAGCGCATGCATATTGGAGCTGTACGAATGCTTTTCAGATTTATGGACGTCAAGCGGAAGTTACAGAAATCAGATTTTTGTAGTGCAAGAAGTGCTTTTTATATGTAGTGTAAGAAGTGCACTAGTTATAGAGTAATAAATGCATTTCCTGTAATGTAAACAATGCACTATTTGTAGTGTAGTAAATGCCCTATTTGCAGTCTAAAAGTGCACTATTTGTAGCGTAAGAAGTGCACTGTATGTTGTGAAGGAAGTTCATTATTTGTCGTTGAAGACCTGCACTATTTATTATGATTGTGTAAGATTAAGAAGTGCACTACTTGTTGTGAAAGAAGTTCGCTATTTGTCATTCAAGACATGCACTAGTTATTATAATAGTGTAAAATTAAGAAGTGCATTATATGAGTAAGGATCAATTCGACTCAAATTCATTGAGATTAATGGTCTAAGTGTGTAATGTTTGATGGAAGATATCTTAAACTTACACCTGGCTGGCACTGGGACAATGTGACTCACCCTGTGAAACTGTGCAGGTTTCCTGTTCAACTCTCCCAATGTATAAATCATCAAGCCTGTGGTTAATTTTCTAGCCAGACAGTGTCTGGGGACATCTGGTTCCTTTTCTGGTTTACTAAATATAGTCTGACCAGGACCTCAGACTGTCTTATGTCTGGGACTTGGTCTTCCTTGGCTGTGCCCCAGGTGTGAGACTTTGCACCAGTAAATGCCTTTACACAAAATGATTAGGCTAAGTTTCTGTAGTATTCTGTAGTATTCTGTAGTAGCAGGGAAAACACTTTGCACCCTGTAATGTGAACAGTTGCATGTGTCAGTTTTGGTGGAGGGCGGATCCAGGATTTTGAGGGGGAGTGACAGACTGGGCAGAGTTAGCCAGGATTTTGCCCGTCAGACATTCGCACTCCCATACTGCCAAATGGAATCTTGGAGAATTTTAGGGGTGGCATGGCCCCTTGCCCCCCCCC
>NMRA01000062.1:548411-632314 GCA_002633005.1 Phoronis australis | reverse complement strand
CCCCCCCCCCCCCCCCCGTAAATTCGCTAGTGCTAGAGCGACTGGTGTTTTTGCTACCATTTTTGAAGCCATGCAGCTTACTTTAAAGGACACATATGGGCAAGGGTAGGCAGTTGTTTATCACTGGCATCATGAATCAGAATGAGTGTATAGTATGTAATAGGGCTTTGACATCAATATTTGCTTTAAAGCCATTATCTATTCCCCTTGTAAAGAAACAAACTCACTGCTGGCAAAGAAAAGTACCTCACCTCCATCTGGCAAATGCTGGCATTTTCGTGACTGAAAATTGGTAGCACATTCTTCATTCATCAGACGTGAACTTAGTGGTATGCTAACAGTTTCAAAAGCGAGCTGCCCATGAACTGCCCATGAACAGGTAATTTCTGCCAGCAGTTAGTTTGTTTTCTCGCCATTAAAATGAAATTTGATGTCGTAATGACTTTCACTCTCCTCCATGAATTGATTAATGCAAGCAGTAAACTCCTGCGCTTATGTGTGCTTTCAAGTGACTGATCTGACTTGCGAAAGTACTACCGAAAATGCTAACAGTTTTGGTGTAACTCAAACTTCCAGCAAAGTGACACTATGTCTTGTAATTCTTCACTTCAATGGCATTTTTGTTACTTGCAAAAAAGAGCAAGTAAGCGAAAATAATAGCATCGTTTTGCTTGTTTGTGAATGGGTTACTAAAGACTCCTTTTACTTTTTGAAGCCCTCTTTCTTTCTGTTGGCATTTCTTTTAAGTCCTGGATATCTGCATGACCCCAATATGACTGTTTAAATGGGATTTCCATTTTGTTATTATTTAAAAATTGTATTGAAGATCTGATAACTACTTGCACTTTTCGACAAAATGGAAGTTAGGGTGTATTTTCACCCATCCTCTTCGTGCGCGCTGTATCCGCATTCCATATGTTATGTACTGCCTCTCTGCTGTTTTCGTTGATGCCACCAGGTGTCTCTTAGATGTAAATTCTGTTGTTGCTTATAGTTGTGAAAGAAAGTTTACTTTGACATTTTGTTAAGCTTTGACATATGGATCTTAGAATGAACCTCCGTTTTTGTGAGTTACTTCCGTTGGCTTTTTAAAGCAGTACAGAATATGCATTGATTGCTTGTGAAATGGGTGCAATTAAATGTGCATTAGTTAGTAATAGTTATGCAGTTGCTGGCTTTGGTAGTAATTTGAATTACGCTGACTTCTGTTCAAGGAAGTTCCCGAAACAACAACTCTGGTACTTGAGTCACCCCAATCTGCTGTACATTGTATTAAAAATATCAGTAATAACTTGAATTAACTTCATGTTTATTGCTAAACTCCATATGCACCACTCGGTCTCAGTTGATGAGACACACCTGGTTCTACAATCCTTGGGGAGAGGAGGCTGCTCCATTATATGTTTGATGGGAGCTGCTTGAAAATTAGGATTCCTGCCCATTTAGAGGGTGGACTCGAAAAAGGAGGCCAATCTGGAGTCTTCCAAGAAAACGTCATCCTTTCATCGGGTTGTGTTCCAGAACTGATTACCCTTCTGTCGGGGTTTTAAAATGGGGGGAATCAGAAAGCACAGCATGTGGTATAATTATCTTGCCAACATTCCAAAACGAAAAAGATCTTGGATACTGCAAGGGGTAATGTACTCCTCAACGCCCAGAAACGTCATGCTGATGCAGGCCTTCATGCAGCGTACGTCCTGGGCGTCCAAATGGACGCCCCAGCACTAATATGGACACCCTGGCAAGGACGCCCAATGTATCATTTGGACGCCCACTGTCAATAGGAACCTTTCAAGTTTGGACACACACATTGTAATGATTACTAGGAAGCCTCTGAAGGCTCACAGTCTGTGCTCTTTTTCAAAGCAGGAAGAAATGTACAATGTATATACAAAGTATATACAATGTTGCTATGCTCACACTTGGTTGACAGCATTGTAAAAGTCTTGGTCTACACCAATTTTTTATTAAAAATGCTCACTACAGCAGGCTGTTTTGTAAACTTAGATGTAAAAACCTTGGTCTATGCATTTTTTTGTAAAAAAAATCTGTGTGTTTGGGGGGATTGCTGGGGATGGGGGGTTACGCGTCGGAATTATGGACGCCCTGGAATATTGGGAACCTCATTTTGGACACCCTACTTTCGAAATCCTGGATGAAGGCCTGTGCTGATGGCATTTTCCTTTCTTTAGTCTTATCTATTATAGAATGGAACGTGGTGTGCATGTGCATGAAAGTATGCTGCCAAGTATTCACACAGCAGCACGAGTGTGTACATATCGTTGCTCATGTCAGAACGCAGGACAAATTCTGACGATTTGGTAGAATGGGCAAAAAAAGTCCAAAGATCGGTATGCTTTCACCGAAGTGGAACGTTTGGCATCTATGGGACTCTACCCTGTCTCCTATCCTTGCAATGTACTGTTCTGTCTATAAAAGCATTGGGACCTAGACTAAGAACCATTCATTTCAGATTGGTTGTCTATATTGTGTTAGTCCATGATAAGTGTCTAGTTGTCTATTTAAATGTGGTAATTCTGGTACAGTGTATTTCACTTGGTAAAAGAATGTTTGGTAAAGTAATCTCAATGAGTACAAACTGTCTGGATCTTGGAGGTAGTCTTTCCTCAGAGGGGATGAACCAAAGCACAGGATTACTATGTCTGGGGATTAGGTACAATCCAGCCATTCTACACACAGTGAGCTGTCATTCACCTTCTGTACTGTGGGACTGACTATGTAATTAAGAGCTTTAATTACCATTCTTTGTGAGTAAGAAGTAATCTAGACCATAGTGATTTCCTATTTATGGTAATTAGAGACATGATTCAGTTTCCTGACAATTGTTGGTTTGTCATGAAACCTCAGTGTTTCAGACTGAATGCAGCTGGTCTATCTGTTCATGTGGCTACAGCTTGCAGCTGAGATTTGATCCTTGGGCCTTCAATGAACCTTTGTAGTGTGGAACAATTAAGACAGTTGCACCCCTCCATTTATGACCACCATTGACCCAAGTGATAATCTTAAAATGTGGACCTGGGGCACAAAATTCTCCTCAAGAAAAAGAATCTGCATTGTCAAGTGATACTTACAGACATGCTTGCTAAAATGGAGTAATATTATTGTTCGCCTGCAGCACTAATGTTAACAGTGGCAAGTGCCACTTCTGCCGGCTCTGTGCTGGCTGTCTGAGCTACCCCTTAAGTGTTGGCGTTTTTGCTAGCACTGTTGTAGCCAGACCACTTATTTCAATGGACACACATAGGAAGGGATAAGAGGCGCAATGAGACGCGAGTTCGATTTGAAATCAATTTTCGCTTAAAAGCGATTTGGATGTTTCTGGGGCGGCTCCATCTAACTGATAACCCAATTAATGCGACCTTATGGCTCCACGCCATTCACCAGGTCATGTCTAAAATTAGGTCTCTTAAAAAGTTTTGAAGACTTCATATCCAGTTCAAACTTGTAATCATAAATGGTTTCAGCGCTTATCTGATGCAAACACATGTAGGTTTTCATAGTGGCAGGGATTGGTTTCACTTTAAAATAACTAATAAAGAGTGCCACTGTGTCACTAGGCCTTAAGATGACGAGAGAGACTGCGGTCTGTTGGAAGGCAAGTCCTGTCTTATTGACTTCTGCTACTTGTTGTCTGTGATTATAACTTAGACTGGCACGAGCATTTACCTTCATGCTGAGCTTGTGCTTATGTTAAATGAATATTTAGTCAGTAGTGCTTAACTCTTTAACTTGGCTGTCAGCAAAAATGTTCTGCTCTGAAGGCTTTGCTATAAATTTTTAAGGCGGATTATTCACTACTGTATGTTGAAGCACAATTTATCTGCACTGGCTGACACAAAACATATATCTGCACTGGCTGACATAGAACTTACATCTGCACTGCCTGACACGAAACATACTGTGTGACAACACAGGCTGATACAATATGGCCGACAGATCTGCCATATGTTTAGAAATTTTATGCAATGTATGAATGTGGCAAGTGGTAATAGTGATTAAAAGACTTGGAGCATCCATGTTAATTTGATTAATTATAACATAATCTTAAAGATTATCATGCAGACAATAATGTCTGTACAGTGTCTGCTTGACTAAAACTGAAGGAGTGTACATCAAGAGAGCAACTGTGCTATGTCTGTGAAGCTGATATTGACTTTGTAACCATTGGACAGGTTTAATTTAAAGTAATTAGTTTAGGAACAAGGTAATCATTGCTATAGTAACCAGTTGTACTGGATACTGTAGTATGAAGAGATGACAGGTGCATTTGTACTGCAATTTCTAAGTCCTTGCTTTTTTAACTTCCCAGTCCTGGTCATGTTTAAAGCTTAGGACTAGATATTGGGTCCTAATGTTGATTAAGTAATCGGAGACGATTTCCTTTTTTTCAGCTGGGTTCTCCATTCGGGAAGACAGACTCCTATCAGAAACTTGAGAGACTGGGTGAGGGTTCGTATGCTACCGTCTACCGGGGTATTAGCAAGTAAGTGTAGACTATGGAGCNATCATGTTTAAGGCCTGAAGATTGGCTTTGTGTATTGTGTAGGCCTCTCTTCCTGCTTTAAAAGAGAATTTAACATACGCTTAGGTGGCCATTTTAGTAGTGTTTTGAGCGATAATTAAAACTTTCGATGGACCTTTTGAACATCAAAAAATGACTTTCAAAAAGGTGCTCTGGAAACTATCCTTTTCATTTTTGTGAGTATAAATTGTCACAGTATATTCAAAACAGTGTGTTATTCAAGCTAAAATAAAAATAAAATGTTTGGCTTCATTTTAATTTTAGCAGCTTTACTGCCCTGCGTTTTGATAGCAACAATTCTCTAAACGCTCCATAAACTGGAGACCAAAAATTTTGCCCTGTGATTGTTGATCTCGGCATTGATGACTGATATAAAATAAATGAAGGTGAGCAGGTTTGAAGTCAAATATCATGTGGCAGCATTGTTTGGCCAAATTTAGCAATTTTTTTTTCATTAAACCCACCATTCTTAGCGGCAAATCGAACGACCTGTTACTAAAGAAACCATGCCTTGCTTGTTTACGATCTATCTGGCAGTTATTAATCGAATTTTTGTCATTTTCTTGTCAAAAGAACTGAACAATTAATACTGGCTTACAAAGATGGGCGGAGCTTAACCAGCAGTTCATTGACCCAATTAACAAAGAGCTGCTGTGACATTTATGGAACAGTTACTGTTAGAACTGCAGTACATTGCCTACTATTCTGGAGTGTAAAAATCAAGAATTTTAATTTATCAGGATCTAATCTAGAATCGCGCTCAATTAAACTTCTCAAAGGATTCTGTGGTTAAGCTGGTCTTAGCTTACAGTTACTCAAAGGAATCTATAGGTGAAAGTTAAGTCTAAATTCTCTGGAAGTCTACTGTTTTTCTCCATTCGAAGTTTTTTGGTAAAAGTGTTTCATACAGAAATTCTGCTTCACGACATTTGTTGAAAGTCGTTGGCAAATAGTATTTTTTGAAATCGATTAAGGTCAGGGTGCTGTTTACAACACAATTCCTTGATTGCATTCATTTCCTTATCAGATGAAACAGACAATAACAGAGTTGGACTGTGTAAACATTGGTTTGCCACTGTCAAACTGATAATGACATCACTGTATACCTACTTCATGACCAGTCAATCCAGATACTCATTCCACTGCTCGGGTGCATAACGATACAGCCTAATATTCTGAGATCATATGTATAATATACTGGCACAGACCAATATCTCGGTACTAGATTTCAAGCTAATTGCTAAAGGATCGAGAAAGCAAAATGCATGCTTTTGTGTGGTTACAGGATAGCGTTTGAAACTTGTGAAGACAGGTTCAGATACTTCCACAGATTTACGTATGATGCCTGGAAATCTCTGAACCTTGGTCAAAAGGTCCGCAGCTGACGGGTTGCCTGTTGGTTGCTTTCATTTTGTTCATTATGCGTGGTCACTTCGTGTGATTGATTTGCATATTCCTCGGCACGACAGTTAAATATTTTAGTCTATGAAATCTGGAGCTTTGAAGTTAGTAAAAGTACATATGTGACATTTTATGNTGGTGAAACTGTCAATAAAAAGGCCACACTCGTACGAGTTGGAAAAGTGAATAGAACACTAGGAATTTCTGCGAAAAATTTGTTGCGTGATTTTGAAAGTGAGTGACAGTGTTATTTATATAGCACCTTATCAAGAAATCCTGGCATTTTGTCAAATATCTGCAAACCTATAGATTTTTAACTTTGTGAAAGTATATAATTTGTGGGGGCAGAAAAGCTTTTAGAATTTGGTTTTTAACTTTTTAACAATCTGCCATTAATTGGGCCATGCCTTTGCAGTAATATTTAGCAAAAAAGAAAGGTTCATTCATACTAGAAAATATGTATCAATTGCATAACCAAGTCGAGTTTGATATAAATGTTCAAGATGAAATCTCAGAAACGCTGCGTTTCTAAATTGTTCTAGGGTCCTAAATAACCTTAAAATCGACTCTTTGTGAAAATAAAACAAATTCATTGCTCATTTAGGAACTGTTTTATAGACCTTAAAAAGCCTTCAGTCACATTGTCTGGGGCATCTTAAAAACTGCAAGTTAAAGTAAAAAACCTGAAAGGATGGCCCACAGTGCAAGTGTATAATGGCGCGATCTGAAGTTACCTTTGTGTTGTTTTGAGATCTTGAACGCGTGAAATGCTTCGTTGGAAAAACCTATGCTGTGGCTATGGTAAAAAGATAACCCTCATGTCCCAAAGCTGCTGAAAAGATAGCCAAAGCACATGATGCGTGCTATGCTTCTGCAGCCTGAAAAGCAGTCCCTTTACCATGTGTACCATAAGGGTTTTGCGACACCCCCCCACCCTCCCCACCCTCCCTCCCCCACCCCACGTTGGATACATCTAGCTTATTCTCAAAAATAAGATATTTCACTACCCCTCTGATTTAATTTTGTTTTTGTTTTGTTTTGTTTTTTTCACTTTGCCATATCCTTTAGGTTTATGTTGATTTCTAACTGATGTTTGCATCGTGAACCTACCTGCTTATACTTGGGTTAAGAACACCTTGTTATTTTTTAAGCCTGAATGGTATGATCGTGGCTTTGAAGGAGATACGACTGCAGCAAGAGGAGGGAACACCATTCACAGCAATACGTGAAGGTGAGTATCACAGTGTCGCCTATCAATGCTCAGGTACTCCGAGTCTCTGCCTGTTAAGGGGATTCTATAGCCTTCCAGTAGTCGTGTAACCACTGGTGCTCTGGAAGACTGGTCCGTTCTTAGCTGGTCGATTTATACCAAAGCTTCAGAACTATGGAAACATCTGCTAAAACCTACCATTCTTTCCATGTTCTTTTAGCAAGCACAATTTCCATTATTGAGGTGGTGAAACTGTCATCCATAGCAAAGCTAGGCTTGAGTAAAGTAAGGACATTGATGTCTTTTCTTTTAGCATAAAGACATTCTTCTAAGTTATGTTTCACAATCCTTGATCCTGTACATTGCTTGTGAAAAGTATTGAGATATGTTTAAATGCGTGCCTATTAAACGTGGCTTGTTCTACTCTCTGTTCACAGCGTCCCTGCTGAAAGGTTTAAAGCACGCCAACATTGTTACGTTACATGATATTATACATACAAAGGATACGCTGACCTTTGTCTTTGAATATGTGGTAAGTTTGTTTTGATTTAGTTCATGGTTCCAAAGTCTGTATTTCAATAATGCATGATTATTTCATAAAACAGTTCACCCTTCGGCAGTTCTTGCTTGTAAAGATGCCCGCACACCAGCTAAAAGGATTCTTGTGAGATGAACAAGAAGATTTTTATATGCCTCTACGATTCAAAAACAACTCTTGATTATGAAGTTATATGATCAATGTGTGAACAAGCCTTGAAAATCATTCTTAGTGAACATGATAAGCCCCTATGAAGTTAAGAGCCGTCATCACTTAGATGTGGCCTTACACGCCAGAGTCAGTGTTTACCGTCAAGAACTGTTAAAATCAACACATTTCACACAGGGTTGTTTTTGCGACAACCTCGATATAACAAGGTGTCAAATAAAACAACTTACGTTTCAACGTCATGCTTAATCTGTACGTTAATGACAAACATCCAATCTGAGGCTTGCCCACCGATGCCCTCACACAGATTTCTGTGTGTTGATCACAATCCTGTCACAGGGCCACTCTCGTCAGGAGGTGGCGCTGTGGCAGAGGGTAGCTCTTCCTGTGAGTAACAGTGATCGTGGTCTTGACGTAACATTTATTGAATCCTGTGTTTATTCAATGTTTTCCTGTTATTTCAGCACACAGACTTAAGTCATTACCTAGAGCAACACCCTGGTGGTCTGAATCCTCATAATGCAAAGGTTAGGAGATTTCATTCAGTCACAATTTTTCTCCTTGAAATTTTGCCGAGTTTTGACGAGAAACTGGCTTGATCTAGTAGACAGATTACTGTTTTAACACTCTTCCGTACTCACTTGGGTAGAACTGGCAGGTTCTGTATGTTGAGTCGACCCATCGTGTAATTTTGTGTACCAAGGATGACCTGGGCCAGTGCAGTAACGATCGAGTTTCGTCTTCCCCAGCCCAGAAACCACTTTAAACTGTATCAAGAACAGTTGGAGACCAAGCGGTATACTAATATTAGCTTTAGACCGACAGCAGCTTTCATTTGAGGTCGAAGATTTTTTAGAAGACGACTAGTTGTGCTTTGTGAATCTCATGGGTATCCATTTGTTCAAGAATAATTTAATTGCCTCGCGTCAATCATCTTATTCTTTCTTCACAGCCATCGCCTAATTAATTAAGTCTTCTCGTTAATGTTATCAATTCAATTATCGTCAACTCTATTATTTCATGTTTAGCTCGTTAATCCTATTGAAGCTTACCAATGTATCAAAGACTTATACAGTGCTTAGGGGGCTACTGAAGGGTGTCACACCTTTTGGGAATTCTCAGTGAGAAGTGACCCCAAAGCAGAGTCTGATACAGTTCCAGGAAGGGGGATTGTGTTTGGCTGTCGTCTAATGCCAGGGAGGGGTATTGTATTTTGCGAACAGTTTCTAATGCCAGGGAGGGGTATTATATGTACTAAGGGCCTGGACAATCATTACCTGGCTACAGACCTGGTCAATCTTAATCCTTCTCAGCGCACTAGGTGCTTACAATGAATGCAACCGTTGTCGAACCACTGCGATTAATCTTAAATGCATAATTTTGAAAAAAATTCAAGAGCGAAATTGCACCCGTCCTGCAAATTTTTTTGAATATGTGTTGTGCCTGTGCATTTCTACTCCTACTCGTGGATCCAAAATGGCGTCATAATTATGGAACATACATCGTCACTAAATAACGGAAATGTTTTTCATTATATTACGTCGTATTGTATTGTAAATCTGTTAATCTTTCTTATTATAGCTGTTCCTATTCCAACTACTACGTGGTCTAAACTACTGTCATCAGAGACGTATCCTACACAGAGATCTAAAACCACAAAACCTGCTCATTAGTGAGCGTGGTGAGCTCAAGCTGGCAGACTTCGGTAGGCTGATAGTCTTCAGTATGTTGGAGTGTTCATGTTACAAGTGCTCTTGTTAATCAGCTGAAAGATAGATCTAAATAATACACGTCCTTACGGGGGGGGGGGGTCTGTAAGCAAGATGTTGTATTAACCCTGTTTTTAGGAATGAACTTTGTGTTAATGAATTAAAGTAAACGTCATAATAGTGCTTAAGGAAAGTGGTCATTATGTTCGGACTTTATGGTTCAAAACCCTGCCATTTCCAAAAAAGTTCTTTACTGTATTCAATATAGTTCGGTAACAGCCCTTCTTTATCATAAACTTGATGGAAAACATGACTGTACGTTTTTGGACAGCTTCACGTACACTCGTTCACGTTCTCTGTACAATTTCCAATCTTACGGTGTGGCCAGATAATAACTATGCTATGAATAGTTGATAGTGCCACTATTCGTTGTGCAGAAAATGACCCATTTCAGTTAAAGATTCAAGATTCTCTGTTGATCAGTCATGAAAAGCCTTTGCTGAATGAGAAGCTCACAAGTGTTTACTGCACGCTGGTTGTTCCATTAGGCTTGTGGGCTTCCTACCGTGTGTTATGTGTCACATACCCTACGTGTACGTCCTTCTACCTGCTTTCACTGTTCATTTCATTGTTTAATTCACTTCCATCGCATTCATGTAACCAAGCACCTGAGAATGAGACACGTACTCTGAAAATATTGCTACTATTTGAACTTGTTTGTTTATAATGGCCTTTGGCATTTTGCTTTACAACTGCACACGGGAAGATCAGAAATTGTTTAGATAGTATGGGCGAGTCAGTGTACATCAAGTGTCCCACAGGAAGCACAGTCGGGTTTTCAATCAAATTGTACTCTAGATAATGAGTGACATGTCTGACTAAGTCAATCATTCTACGAAATATGTTTCAGCTATACACTCTACCATGTTTTTAAATTGTTAAATTGTTGTTTAACTTTGATTTGATGTCAATAATTTTTCTGTACTCAACGATCTTTGTTTCTGTCAACTGAGCTCTAAACACTGTTTTAGGTTTGGCCCGAGCCAAGTCCATTCCAAGTAAAACATATTCACACGAAGTGGTCACACTCTGGTACAGGCCACCAGATGTCCTCCTAGGCTGCACAGACTACAATACTTCACTGGATATGTGGTAGGTTGCCTTGGTGGCATAGAAGAATTGGCATAATTTAGAAGTTATTACGTTGTGTTGTGTAGACTGTAAACCATCATTAGTTATGATTGCATCAGTTAGAGGTCGCTGCATATTAGTCTAAAAGTGTCATCAGCACAAGACTCTTTCTTGTAAATAACCTGGGCAATAACCAAGCTGGTAACTCTGCACTGTGTGTTTTTTGTATTGTGATGATCAATAATACAAGTTTCGGTGTAACAATGTTTTCATGAATGGAATAGTAATTTTGTTGGAATCGTGTTATAGAAGACATCTAGTTTCTAAATATATATGTCTTCTTCAGTCTTCAATTTCCAAAGCTCACTTGTTCTTGGCTGAAAATCTTTTGTCAAAGTCACCAACTTCCAATGAGTGTTAAACACTGGTCACACAGGCCTTAATTTTCTGTGTATTGTTGCTGGTGTCACTCTTTTGGTATTCCTCATATTTTGTTAAGGTACAGCGCTCTGCTAACATTGACATTCCGGCTATTCAAAACCAGTAGGGGTAATCAAACTTCTCAGCCAGGGTTATAAACCATTTGTTAAGTTGTGTATAGTTACACAGTCCAACTGGGACAGTTGTATGACTAAGAGCAGGGTTCTCATTTCATTGATCTTGCTTTTCAATTTCAAAGAGCCTATTGTGTGTGAATAGTGCGGATGATTTGCAACCATCTGCAAAATTCTTAGCCACTAATTACCACCCTACAAGCCCAAAACGAACGTTTTCAAACAGTTAAAAAATGGCCGTGGACATTTTCTGATTTCCCACCTTGCGCCAGGCCCACCTATGATACGCTTCATATTCCATCAGCCGCATACAAGTTTCCCTAGTTGTAAGATTGTCTTGGGCTTGGATGGTTGACTCGTTTTCCTTGAACAACCATCTAGCATCAGTGGCTCCAGTTCTACTTTAAAGTTTTGAGTTTAGCACTGTCGCTTTACCCTAACTTGTACAGTTTGCTTTTGCTGTCTCTTCCAGGGGTGTGGGATGTATATTCTGTGAGATGATATCAGGGGTCGCGACCTTTCCAGGACTGAAGGATGCTGAGGATCAATTGGATAAGATCTGGCGGGTAGGAACTCCGAAGTTTCGGTGTCGGGCCGCATAATTCAACTCTCCGTGCTTCCCACAGACCTTAAAAAACACTTGCGTGACATAGTGTATTGGTCTTAAAATGTCCTCGATTCGTACTTTTGCTCTCTTGTGTTTCAAAATTATATTTTTGGACGTTTTACTTGATAATTTTTCATCAAGAGCAGCGAAAGCCAGTTGCAGTACAGATTGAATTTGTTTACTTGAGAAATCTCGAACATAACTGACTCATTTTGCAGACATGTACTATTGTCGGTAGCTGGTACGTCCAAGTGCTCTTGAAAAGTCTGTGAATAGGGGTAGCTTGCCTTTTTATTTATAAACACTTTGATACGGTAACTTTTATCTTTCTTATTATACTTTGATTTTGCATGGCTGTCAGGAGGGTTGGTTTTGTAAGATATAATCTGGTATAATGTTTGTACACTATTTATTCAGAGGGGGAGACAAACTCTTACATTCGGCCGCTGTCGTTTCCTATAATGGAAAAGTCCGAAGTGCCCTTTATTTTTGCATCTTGCTCATGAGTCCACACCTGCTGTGAGAAAGTGGAGCACCTGGCTATTGGTGGTGTCACTGTGTACTCATGCGTGTTTTCAAAAACCTGTAAGGTGAAGTCGAAATGTCAAGTTGTGAAACCTGGGTGAAGTTGGAGCTTGTGAGAAAGTAACTGTTGGGAGATAATCAGCAGGTTGATATCATATAAGCAAAATTAAAATTATTAGTCTTCACACACGCCATATGTTGGTCACATCATGTGACCTATAGTTATGCCTGAATAGATCTCTGCCCAGGCCAGAGTTCGAATCCAAATTCTTGCTTAGAACTGTTGGAGAGCTTCATCGTTTGTTATCTTCCCTTCATGTTATCTGCAGGTACTGGGAACACCAACAGATGTCACTTGGGAAGGTGTCTCCAATTACCCTCAATATAAACTTGGTAAGTGGCTGGGTAAGTGTTTAACAGTTACTGGAAAATCAAGTTACGTTAAAGTAAATTTGTAAATCTAATGCATTCCGGGCTGGGCTATTCAGAACTCACAGGTGGTAATAAAACTATTTTCTTCTCAGCCAGGACCATAAATCATTTGCTAAGCTTCGTTTAGTTACACAGTCCAACTGGGACACTTGTATGACTAAGAGCAGTTTTCACAAAGAACTGCTTTCACTGACCGCGCATGTCAATTTCAAAAGAGCTAGTGCATGTGAACAACACCCATGTTTTAGAAGGGTCTGCATTATTCTATGGCATTTTGTGGGCTAGTTACCTCCTCCAAGCCCAAAGTAAGGCACAAATCAGTTGCTTTTCAAGTTTGTGAGACCTTTAACCAAGTCAATTGTGATTGAACGAATCTATTATATTGAATACAATTACTATTTCTGACGAGTCCTTTGATGTTTGACTTAGGTGTTACAAATGTTACAGTTGAATCAGTCAGTGATAACTAAGTATCACTAAATCCTACATGGCTCTCCTTTGGTCAAGCAGAAATTGCAAACTTCAAAAGTAGATAAACTGTTAGGGCTGTTCCAGTAAAATCCGTGTGGGAGGGGGGGGACGGCAGTAGAAATAAAAATTCATGGGTGGTGGTCTTCAGAAAAAAACTCAAATTATGGGTGGTCGTTCCTGTAAGAAGTGATGCATTAAAAATGGGTGGTATTTTTTAACCTGTTAATGTCGATAGGTTGGTTACTTCAGCCCTAAAAACTCAAAAATAAATGCAATTGTCCTAACTTATCCAAATACAAAAAAGCCCATATTGCCAGTGAACAGAGTGCAATATGTTCACTAAGCCATTAATCAAGTCATGGGCAACTCGATTTGAGCCAACTGTTTGTCTGCAGTCCTATTGAATTGAAAAGTTATGCAACACTGAACTGGTGTTAACACATATAAGAAAATTGATGATTTTTAAATAAAAAGTATGAGGAGTAAGATAAACAAGTTCCAATATTCACTTGACATAGAAGTATAGAAGAGTTCGTGGAGACAGTTTGAGATTCATAGATCCTTATAAATGAAAAAATGTTCATTGAAATTATAGACACATGGTGAACAGAGACACCTGGTGGCTGCCAAAAGTATTGCTCACAGGCTACTTTAGTTTTTGACTATATTGGACAAGACAACTAGTTCTTGTCTGTCAGTCATCTAAGTTCTTAACAGGTCCTCCTGGAGGCAATTTGTTTGCAAGTGTTGGATTTTATATTTTAACCTATTAAAAATAATTAAAAAATTATGGGTCATGGGTTGGAGAAATAAATGAAAAATATGGGCGGTGGGTACGAAATAAAAGTGCCTTCCCCCCCCCTCCCATACAGATTTTGCTGGAACAGCCCTTATTTATTTCTGTGTTTTATCATGTTTAATTGAAAACTCTATCCAACCGTTTTAAAAAACCAAAAGCTGCCTCCAAAAAATATTAGCCAAAACAAGTTGTATGTCAAAGATGGCACCGCATTATGCCCTTAAGGGGTCTAAAATCATTCTCACTAAACTCACTTCAACTATATCCTTGCCATAATGTTAGTTCAAAAGCTTCGTAGATCTGACACCGTACCGACAGCAGGTGTTCTGTAATGGGCCAGTCATCTTGATCTCTATGTTAAACCTATTGTGTTTGGTTGCAGAAAAATTCAACCGCTATCCAAGCAAACGGTTAATTCAGGTGATTCCCAAACTGGCTTCCATTCCACATGCTGAGAAGTTGGCGGAAAATTTCCTGCAGGTAGGCGGTTCATTGTAGCAGTTCTGCAGGAGAGATTTCCAAAGTTGTCATCAGTCCAGAGGTTCATGTCAAAGTGATCTTTAGAATAATGTCCTTTTGCTAGTTCCTTGTACTTTCAAGTTGTACAAGGACCACCAGCCCCAAGAGCCCATTGCATCACCAAAACTGATTTGAGCTCCTTTTCTATAGAACAGGTCAATTACCGCATTAGCAATGATGCTTGGAGGCACTTGGCCTGTGTGTTATAATGAAATAAGACTGCCAGGATGGCTTTGACTAGGTGACCAAATTATTATCTGTTTTACAAAATCATTCTCATATGTTAGTAATGCTTGCAAATGATACAGGTGGTTGTTTTCTTTTACGAGACAGAATTTGACGTGACTCTATCAGACTCTGTCAAACTCAGCTTGCTCAAATTTTTTGGCATTTTGATTGAACTTTTGTTGTTGGCAATAAAATGATTTTTTGTCAAAATATAGGCTGACACAGTGGCCTTATTTTACCTAGTTGCTATTTTTTCATTTGTGATTGGCCTCACTCAGTTGTCACAAGAATGTGCATAGAGCGACACCTGTTGCGATTTTGTTGAGATTTAGCCAACAGTGAAGCGGATTCAAAGTCAAAAGACATGCATATTTAGTCGCAGTTTTGTGCGTCGAAATTTTGTCACATTTCGACATTGTCCATTTCGTTTTGAGATTAGTCGAAACGTTCACATTGGTTGATTTTTATTCATCAGTCAGTTAAGTTCAAAGTTTTCTACAGCAATTATCCAGCACAAAACTTAACTATTTTCAATTCCACTTCAGTGCGATCCCCAGAAGAGAATCTCAGCCTCGGCTGCGCTGATGGACTCCTACTTCTTAGATCTTCCAAGCAGACTCCATGATCTACCACCTGGTAAGGATGATGTAACACTTGAGGTTGTTTAAGTTATGCAATGTGCATGATAAAGGTAGACACAAGATGGTGAAGGGTATGCAGAACACTCTTACTTGTAGACCCAGTGATCGCCGACTACAATAAAGTCTCTCCAGTTTCGAACAAAAATAATTGTCAAAAATTGCTCATTTTTTCATTTTTAAGGCCTACTGTCATTGTCATGAATGTCTACAATTTTTCAAAATATTGTCTGCTGGTCAACTTGGTACAGAACTCACTATGTGGAAAAGCATGATTTTGGTGCCATGTGTTATTCATAAAAATCTGTCATGTCTTCCGTATTGTGTTCTAAATTGGTGAGATTTTATCGTATCGTGTTTCACCGAGTACTTGCATCGCTACGCATCATGTGCCTATAAATTCCAACTGTGAAATCCAATCCACCGAGTCTTCAGAAATAGTGGGATTATCTCCGCTCTTCCGTCTGTCGTCAAGAAACATCGTTCGGAACTTGTGATCAGTCAGTTACCTTCTGTCAAGACCGTACTCGTTCTCCAACTACATCTCTGTTGAGGCAATTGTTATTGACAGGAAAATGATGGACATACTCCTTGTAATCGGGAACCACAAAATTATGTCACACCTAAATCAAAAATTTTGAATGGAATACGACGTGAAGTTATTGGTGAAAAATCTTAAGTAAGCGATGGAATTCGTTTAGTTAATTGTGATATTGTGTGAAGAGGAGTTCTCTCTGACGGTGTTAAAAAGTTCAACCCCAAAATATGCACCAAAACGATGGTTTTCAAACTCAAATGCAGGGCTTAACGTGTACAAAGTTGGAATTTTTAAATCTGTGTTGACCCATTTTGTGTCCAAAGTTGGAACTTATAAAGCTGTATTGATCCACTTTTTGTCAATGGCATGACTTTCAGTTACTCAGGCTCGATAAGAAGGTGTGACACGCTGAGTCATTACATGTGGCGATCAGGGTCTAAAGCTATTATAACAAGCTGTTCGTTACTCTGGCTCGATAAGATGATGTGACGCGCTGAGTTATTATATATGGCGATCAGATAAGCTGTCAGCTCTTCCCACGCCCAGAAATCACTTTTCTGTGATGTACACAAAGACAGTGAGACCGGTTTGCTAATGGAAAGGAGTCTAAATCGAAAGTTCAATTTTGACGAATTCATTGTAATTTTAAGCTGCAGTGAAAATTCTCTAATTTGGGATAGTGAGAAATGAATTGTTTTTGCTCAAGGTCGGAGCTTGTCCCAAATTTTAGAATTAGGTAACACTGGTCGTCCCAAAGTCAGTAAACACCGAAAGGTCGCAAAACGAAAGATCGCAAAATTATCCACTCTGAAAAGGGAAAACACATGGTCCAAAATTGATGAATGCCAAATTTAAATTGCTCTTGAATCAAATTCCAGAATCAGGAAAGTTCAATTTTTGTGGGAGTTTTTTGTCCCAAATTCTACAGACTGCCCTAAATGGAGATTTTTTACAATCTCAAATCTTCAAACTCCTTTATTGTCCTGCCTGTGTTCGGTTGCCGCGGAGATCTTAACCTCTACAATGGCTTGTTTCAGTGATTTCCATCTTCAACATTCCTGGCTGTCACATGCTGGCTGAAGTCAACCAACTGCTGCGGCCCAGGATTCGCACCAATCCAACTGCATCCAAGAAACTTGTCTTGTAAGAGTTGCCTTTCGCACCGACATACTGCCACAATAAACGTGCCCAGCTGTGGTAGACTGGCTAAATCCAACTCTTGCTGAAGGTGGCACTGACCGCTACAGGACTCACGGTCTGTTGACCGCCTTTGAGGTTGACAAGTACATCCAAAGTGGTTGAAAAATCTCAAACATTGGCACAAAGATCTCTTTTCACTGTGTACGTTGTGGCACTTAGAGTGCCCAGCTTGGAAGTGACACGTCACCACCACGCTGATAGTCTGGGGAGACTTGGAAATGAGACATCAACAGCATGCTGATAGTCTGGGGAGACTTGGGAATGAGACATCAACAGCATGCTGATAGACTGGGGAAACTTGTCAATCGGACATCAGCAGCATGCTAATTGACTTGAGAGACTTGGGAATCAGCTGAAGCCTGCCTTGCTTGTCCGTCAATAGTCTAGCTAACTGGTGCTGTACTGCAAGTCTGAAAGTTTCCAGATACAAATGAGAAGCATGTTTTCACCTGTGGTGTCTCTGAAGTACACGTTGGCTGTTTGCAATCTTCTATGTGTATTGGGTACTGTGTAACCAGTCGAGTCTGTTGATTAGACTGTTATCAGCTCTGGGATCGCTAAACTTGAGTTGTAAGGAAAACGTGGTCATAAACACCATTATGACTGATGGGAGACATGTTGTTAACCCTGTCATAACACCATTATGACATGTTGTTTACCCAGTCATATACACCAGTATGACTGTGATATTATATGTATATGTATATGTTATGACTCTGATGTCTGAGTGGCATCAATCCAGGTATATCTGCCTGAGGTAACACAGCACTTGGTTGAAATTTTTGACGTGAAATTTACCTTTATTACACCTCTATTTTCAACTCTGAGTTTCCCGTTGTTGTCGGTAGCGACTACAGGTGCGTACTTTCACAACAGAACACGGAACAAATGGGCCTGTGAAGTTTGACCATTTTCAAGTGTGTAACACTGTGGAATGTTGTGTAACGAGAATTGCCAGTCAACAAACTGCTGTAGTAGCTCTTCTCATCTGTATGTTTATCCCTGTAGTGGAGCTGTTACTTGTAATAATGGTGCTGTGAATTGAAGATAATGTTTATTGTTGATATTTGTAATGGTGGTCCCTTTATGAACTCAGCTAGTCATTTGTTGGAACTAGATGTTCATTTGTTGACACACAGCTCCCCATGTGGGGCTTTACATTAATTGTTTATGGCTGTAGTTTATTACTCAATAGTGTTTGTGTGTTATGTCATGTACCTTGTGAAGTTCGGTCGCAAGCTAAAGAAAGTTACGAGATTAAGAGTCTCTGTAGGAGAAAGTCGGGCCATCACATGTTTTTGTTAGATTGTATGGTGGATAATATGAAGAACAACCACAATACAGACTAATAGTTTTCTTTAAAAAAACAGTTATTTGATTTCTTGGAAAGCTGGTAGGGCATGTTAGGTCAGATGGCAGGAGATTTGAGCCCATTCCAGTTACTGTCAAAAATTGAAATATCAAGATTATAGGAAAACATGCACAAATGATTTTGTTCTGAAACAGAGACCTTGAAAACATTTTTTCAGAATTAGAATGGGTGTATTAAGACATATTAAGTTGATTTCATCTTTGTACCGGTGCATCTGAAGCAAAACATCTGTGGTGTTTTAATGGCCTAGATCAATTGTAGCAATGGGGTTGAACATATCACCGATTTAAGAAGATGTGTTGGTAGATAGAAGTCATGATACCATTACTGAGAGCAGCACCTGTATCCACGAGAATCAACGAAATAGGGTCCTCTCGAGCGAGGGGAATTTTTTGGTTCCTTTAACTGCAAGTACACATCCCACCCCAGCAGCAGCCACCAGGGGGCGAGACCAGCTTGACCACAAGTTGGCTTACCAAAAGCTGCCAATGCAACATGGTTTGGAAATTGGCATTTTGTGAGTCCTCTCAAATACTAGACAATTACCGTCAAGTTTGGGATGCAAACAAAATGAAGCACAGTTAAAAAGCAAAAATATATATTTTTACATGGGGAGATAACCAGATACCAGCAAGATAATATGTGCTAGTGTTGGCTTTTGATGTCAATGTGCCCGACAGCAGCGAAACACTTGGACTCGGCGCATAACAGGTTTACAATAGGTGGCGCTAGCATACGTTATCAAGCAGGAAGCCCAAGTTGGTAAACTTCATTTTGTGGATGCCTGAGCGCGTATGCACATGGACATGGAGAGATAGCCTAGCTAGTTGTGTGTATGGTACCAAATGAAGTCTCGAGTATCTACGCCAAATTAATAAGACGCCGCTAAAGAAAGCTTCGCTGGGGTACCCAAATTCAATGTTTCTGGTTGAAAACTAAGCAAAACGGTCCCCAGTGCAATTGTTCTGATCATATATTAGTAAGTTGTTATTGGGACTCGATGTAAGCAAGCCCGACAATAGATGATATAATTCACTTTAAGTGAACAGGTGTTAGTTAAACCATTACCTTGTTTTTAAAAAGCAAAAGAACGTACTACAAGGTAGTATCCATGAAAATTTTCACGGCTTGTTGATTTTTCGAGAATACTGCAAGAATTTCTGCAATTTTACCGGTCTCAAGTGAGTAAAATGTGGAGGAAAAAGTTGGGTTTTTCTTAATTTCAAAAACCAGCAGTAAAAAAACGCATGTCATTTTCGAAGACATTTCATTTTGCCCGACTTTCTCGTACACTTAGGGACTCTTAATTTAGATACCCAGTCGTGGATCTCGCTGGCGTCACATTCCCCAAGTCCAGATCCTTGTAATACCGGTATGCGTACCTATGACGACAAAAATGCGTTATGGTATGTCGTAAAATAAAAATTTATAGTAGGTGCCTGCTTATGAATGAGTGGTGCTTCCAAGATTTACCGTTATTTTAGTCGTGTATCTTGCAAGTTATTTGTTGACCCCGTGTTTTGAAGTTATGTTGTCGCAAGTATGTGTTTAGCTATTCCCTACAACTCCGCAGACCATTCAGTTTCCTGTTGTTGCGAGGGACGTGCTGCTGTCCCCGTTGCCGCCATCCACCACCTTCCTACAGTTTCACCGGCCAACTGAGCTGGAATGTAGATATAACCAAACCAGTTACAATTTGTTGTCTGTCTTGCATTTTTGTTTTGTTTTGTTCTGAGATATTTTATTTTGTACGATTCCCACGACACGTGTAGACTCTACTTGTAAGGCCGTCTTAAAATGTTATTTGGCCTTTCACCTTTGCTCATCTTATTTCCCCCTCATAATATTTGTTCGTGATATTAATAGATTCATAGAAACCTATTTTCTTATCGTAGTTAAACAAACCGAACTTATTTGTACACAGCGTGTTAAGAATGGTTTCAGTTTCTTTTTTGCTTGTGGTTTGTCAAAAAGGTCTGATTCCTGTTGGCACGTCTAGACTGGTTCAGCCATTACAGCTGTGTTAAACCTTACTTTCTTATGCACTGTTAGGTTCATACGCTCAATTATGATAAGCTTGAATGGTAAATCTTCCGTCAGGCACGTTTATGACTTCGTCTGTTGTTGTCCAAGAGACTGCTGTTGACGACGTTAATTTTTAAGGGATGACCATGAAATACTTGGTGGCCGAAAAGCAGGGAATTTGCGTGGTTATTACAGAGAGATGAGATCTCTAGTCGCTGGTTATGGTTGCTAATATAGTTCTTTGAAAAATTTAGCAGTAACCAATCAACGGTAGTTGGACGATCACGATTTGCTCTTTGAAAGCCATTGTTACATGAACACGTATAACCACATTTGAGCGTTTATACTCAACGCTAGGTCACCATGTGTTGTTTCTGGAACCACTTGTAAGAGAATATTTTTTAGCATCTAATGCGCACCACCACACGTTTTAATGGTTGACACGTGGATCGTAATAAACCAATAAAGAATTATCACTGCTGACATTTGCTGTTATTTTTTTACGATTCTCAGTATACTGCTGAGGACTGGTTCTGTTTGGTCAACAGAGCATGTTCGTCTTAGTAGATCGGAAACGTACTAAACACCGACGAAATCATGAGTGTTACGTCGTGTCGCGTGCGGGACGGTCAAGTTGCCCCGCCTAAGTGCATCGTGATATGCACGCGGCCAGCCTGTTCCATCAGAACATGCGCTCACCTGGGGGGGCGGCTCGGGGGCTCGAACGAGCCCCCCCCCCTCATTTGGCGAAGTGGACAAAAAGGTCCGCCTCAGAGAAACAAGAGAAATTCGAGCCCCCGCCCCTCCCCCCATATTAAAGGCTGGGTGCGCGCATTCAGAACCCAGTTATCCTTCGCTCCTACTTGCAATATAGCGTTAGTTTTTCGATAGACAGCAATGGAGGCTTGTGTGTTATATGTTTTATATTTGCCTTGAAAACGGATGAATTCTTCAAAATATGGCATATGTTTTTGATATCTTCTCGTGTTATATCTTAGGTAGTTATTTATAATAACAGCCTTGAGTACCAGTTAAAGCTGCGTATGGCGCACCGCTTGTTTTCTTTTTGGTTCTTCGCGTGACTAATGCACGTGCTTTTCCAGTTACGACGGTTTTCTTTTAGTTTTTACCCGTCCATCTAATGCTTGCTCAAACTAAAGATGTTCTTTCAGTTTTCCTCAAGGCTAGATAATCTCTACGTCCGCGATCACAAATACTGGTCGCTATAAAGCGACAGGGTATAGTCTTCCAATACGGCACAGACAGTCCAACTCTACCGTGCCACAGCTGCACGCAGTGTGGCATTAACCTAAGATTTGTAACTCCCAATCTCTTTCCTGAGGGCTTCTAGTTCAGGAATTTCTCTGTACTGCTGGTTTATAGTTACGAGCTGGAAAATAAGACAGTATAATCAACTTAGCATATCTTCACAGTCGGCACTACTATGGGTATTTTAAAATGTGGGGCCTACTGGCATTCAATTTGGAAATGCCCGCATGCGTTATGCAGAAAAGAAAACGCCTTCCAAATTTGGCGTAGTTCGAATCGACAACCCGAGGCCAGGTAACTTATTTCCACGAAGTATTTTCCGTGCTGCACTGGTGAGTTCGCACACCAAGCATCCCCTCGAAAGGATAACTCAAATTCAATTTCCTCCAAATGGTTTGGGAGTTCGAAATTGTACACTAGAGGTACATTTTTTAACTATAGTTTTTAACGTTTGTGTACAGATCGACAATATGTCGTCTCTTCTTGAATGTGCCTATTGAGGTCATAAAACACCTGTCTAAGTGCCGCTACTACCACGAAGTTACTGGAACCAATGGACATTTCGCAAGCTACGCCCCTTGTGAAAAGTCACCGACAACCCTCTTTTATGTGGCGGCTTGGAAACGCAGACGAAGGTGTGTCAAGAATTTTGCTTTCTGATAGGTGAGTTAAGCCGTCAGTCAAAATCCTGGCGATAGGTAAATTGTCACAAAGGTGAATAGTGTGGACGCACACGCGTTACGACTACATATGACTTACCCATCTTAGAATTCCTTAGGCGAGAAGCGTTTCTCTATTTTGCAAGCAGTAGCGTGCAGAAGGGGGCGTCGACGGGGCAACGGCCATGGGCATCCACAGGGGGGGGGCATCCACAGGGGGGGCATCCAATCACTGTGAATAAACTTTCTGAAATGGTGACTGGTTAAATTGAATAAAGTTTCTATTTTATATTTCATCGTTTTTACTTTTCTTATCAACATTAGGGTCCATGCATTTGAATAGAGATAGAGGAATCCAATAATTAAAAAATCGCCCCTGGCATCACTAAACCTCTGCACGCTACTGATTTCGAGAATACTGTAAATCTATTTTGCGCATGTCCTAATACCTTAACGGTTTCGTTTGGCTTGACGTTCTCAAACCGTAAGTCCCCGGATCGTAGTTGCAGGTCGGGTTTTGTGTAGAGCGAATAAGCCATGAAGGCAAGCCCGCCTGCGACAGCCACGCTGACCATGCTCACGAGAGGAATCACCTGAAAGTAATAGCAAGATACGTTGTAATGAGCGCTACGGACACGATTGTTCGGTGTCGGTGTAGGAAAGAGTCCACCGTGCGATAGTGCAGTGCCAGCATGTTGTTCAATGCTATTCCCGTATGCTTCGTGCAGTGGAAGGTACATGTATACTTGGACAATGCTTCTCTATATCAAAGCTTTGTCTATATGAACCGGGAAACCCGGTGTCGCCGGCTGCCTTGATATCACGAAAGTTGATTTAAGCTCTTGTTGTGTTGTACAGAGCAATTATGGCATTGGCGATATCTTCACGGCAGTAAATAATGGCTGAAATTTCAAGGACAGAATTTGTTATTTTTTAACCTGTTTGGCTACCTAAAGTGATTTTCTCGTGAAAATTTATGTAAAATCCTTCTTTCGCGGAAGAAACGCGATAAAAAATTGACCAAAACGCTACGATAGGCTTTTATTTGTTGACAAGAGTTTTGAGTCGTTGCGTGTTTACAATAATGTGTTCATTCAGTGTGGTAGGTAATTGGCGTCCGCGTCGTGAAATCGGACGAAAGACAGTCTGGCAATTAACAAAAGAAAGAGATTCTCAAGGTTGAATGACATGCTTCGAGTAAACTTAGGGAAATGCTATCGCGTGGCACGCTTCGGCCGTCGCTGAGTAATTTACGGACACTATTCGTTCCGACAAAACTGAATATAGTAAAACTTCACAGTTCAATTTAAAAGGAGTAAACATAATTCAGTGTAAACTTTGTCATATTCTCAGTAAGTACTAAAAATTTACCAAATACTATTTGGTGACGAGTACTACATGTAAATTACAAACTGTTGGTAGCTAAAGTAAGATTTTCTTCAGCCTTGTTTTTTGTGGACTTATTGTTACAGTAATACGTGACAAAATTAAAGTTCACCTGTCCGCCCGCGGCATGCTGACTCCAGACAAGATGATCGACAAAGAATTCTTACCACGCCAACGACCATGTATCAAAAGTAGCTGGCTCACTTCTGCTTGCCACTGTCCGCTAACTATGAAATGACCGAGTGACGTTGTGTGACAGTAAAAATTCACAATTCATCTGTCGTCTGCCAATGAAATGAAACGGTCCTTGGAGGATTCGATAACGAAGACATTATTGTCATTCCACAGTGCCCTCGCTGATTTTCCGTATTTACCCACAATGCTGCGCTTTTGTAGAGCACGTCGGCAGTACACTGTATATACTGCTGCTGTATTACTCAGTATTGAATTCAAAATAAAAATGCCAGTTGGTACATAGTGATTTTTAAAATGCAGGCCTAAAACTTGGCAGATGAGTGATACTGGAATAAATCGTAAACCACGGAGGATTCAACGGCTCTAAATTTCTACCTTCGCAAACGAGAGTCGCCACAGTTGAATTCCATAGACGTAAGAGACTCAGACAAAGCTCAAACGTATAGCTACGCATTACCACCCTAAGTTTTCTGGTGAGCAACAAAATGAAAGCAGTTGGCTCTTGAAATGTGCTTGTAAAAACCATGCGATAACCACGTACAACTAATAAAGCACTAAAATACGGCTCACGAAGTCGGTATGTCGGTATAATTTCACACGGAGGTATAACTTTTTGTTGCACGTGCTATAAAGCTTCAGCCACACATATATCGATTATTGCAAATTGTATCATGAATATCGTCATTGGTAATAGCAGCAACCTCGGGGATAATGACATCACCAGTATAAAAAACGTGTAGTTTGATATGTACATGTACGTTTAATCTCGCTGAAGTTTCTGTTTCGAAATCGTGTCTAAAGCATAGCATGACCAACCGTCTGCGGTCTAAGTGGAATCTCGTTCGCACACATCTCCGTTCTTTCTACTCTGTGAAGCCATTACACACGTTTCCTACAATTTGTAACCCATACTATGGACTTACCTCAGGGAATTTTTTGAAAGCTCTCAAACCGAAACCGAATCGTTTAACTTGTTTGCTTATGCCTGACTCTGCCATAATTTGCTTCTTCTTAACGCCCTGTAAAGAAAAACATTCTTAACATGATGCAAATACACGGACGCTTATAAATAAAACATTAACATTTTACTGTCTATTGCACATGGCTGCGTTATTAAATTCTCGTCAGTGTAAAATCGTTGCAAGCTCATCGCGAATTGTGAGTTATAACTGCGTACGTAAATGAACGTGAGGTCGACAGAAAATAACCTTTGAGTAAGATCGGATACCATTGCAAAACTTATCTCAACGTGTTAATAATTCTGATGGGAAGTGATTTTCGGGCTAAGAAAAACTGAGATCATTAATTATTCCTTGTCATGAGGGGCGTACGATAGGGGGCTACAGCCCCCCACTGAGTCGGCTGGCGTGCAGCGGCTGCCCATGGTCACATGGGCGGCGCACCATAGTGGTCTGGGTGCCGGGGCTATAGCCCCAGTTATTTCAGTTCTGCGCCGACCATGCTTGGCCAATCTCGTTACGTAAAATGGCTAGCGCTGTGACAAGCGAAGTTGTAGAGCCAGTCTAATAACGAAGATGTAACACTTTTTTCTAATTCTAGAAATACCTTGTTCATAGCTTGACACGGGGACAATTTCATAACACATTAAGATTGAGTTAAAATCTTATTCTTTGCGACGGAAGGCGGGTTAAAAGTCGTCAATTATGGTATCTGTGACACGGGAGACTAGATATTCAACGTCAGCAGGTGGTCCATGACGCTTGTACAGGCACGCGAGTTTGTCGTCGTGCCCATACAAACGAATCAAATCCCACGGCGCTCTAAATTGTCCAAGGACGTTGTCGACGTGATTAGCCAGCTTCCCCCGTCGCCACAAATTTAACTTATGCCGTCACGGCTTGTTAACCCCTGTGCCACCCCTCGAACCACTCCAGTATCCATAGAATTTTGGATTCTTTTGCTGTCGCCACGTACGTAACGATTACGTTATTTGCCATAATGTCACAAGAAGGACCTCTGTCATTACAAAATCGAGTCTCAAATGTGTGTTGTACTTTAAGCCGTAGCTTTGTGATCTGAATGGATATTGAAGCTCTGCATATGCATGTTAACCAGTTGAAAAATGCGTCAGGGGACGTGACCCGGTCAGCGGCCGCCGGCCGGCACTGGCCGTCAAGGTCGAAAGCTGCGACCCAGATAGTCAAACTAATCATATGCTCGAAAACATTTTTTCTGCGAAAGTTTTACCGTAAAATCGAAACAGTAACTGGTGGCCATCCTATGGTTAACTTTGTTGGCGAGACGTTAGAGAAAGAATGGTTGCTATCAGGATTTTGAGTTAGGGGGGCAGCCGGGGCACAGGAATAACCAGATTTTCGCCACATGCGTGCGCCTGGCCTAAAATGTAGGGGATGCAGGGTCTCGAATTTTCGGGTTAATTTGCAGACCTTAATACTAAAAAAACGGTAAACGGGACTTTTCAAGGCCTGTGANGCGCATATGCTTGTCAGCAATTCGCACCCCGAACTGTCAAATGGTATCTGGGAGAATTTTAGGGGGACCATGCCCCTCCCCCCTATAAATCCGCCACTGACTATTTCGCAGGGCGCATAACTGAGTGAGGGTCCCCCGCGGGTTTAGGATGAACAGTCCGGCTCCTCCGTTCACATTGATATTGTTAGTGCCATGCCATATTTGTGTTCCCAGCGATGGTGTTTTGAATTTTTGTGATTAAATTGACAACGCTTCATCGATGGTCTCTATGCCCTGGAAAATCTCTGCCAGGCTTCCATGGGGCTTGCAAGAGAGGCAGATTACAGCGACGAGAAAAGCAAAATATCAACTTACGTTTACTGGCTTCACTTAAGTTTTTTTCTACGTCTTCCTCGACACAAACCTTTCTGCGTTAATAGGCTTTTGATAACCAGGAAATGCGTATAGGCAATTACGCTAGATCATTGTAACTGGGGTATTCCCGTCACGGATAAAACAGAAGGTCGTGTCCTTTCTCCGCTCATTCGGTAATTTTCGGCTTGTTCCGCTTGCTTGTTGTTTTGCGTACAAGTACAAGTACATGCAAGGCACGTAGTAAAATACTTCAGATATCTGGTGCGATTCTAATTGCTTTGAGTAGGCGTATTTGAACTTTCCCTTCCTTGAGACAAATGAAATAGGTTTGACCGAATTTCACTAACCAAAACCCAACAATGCAGTATTTTGTTGTTAATGTAGTGAGCGATTTTCATTTGTCATTGTACCGGCTACATTCAACCTGAATCAATTAGTTCACTGCAACATCAATTTCTGAAAAGCTTATTTCTGTTATTGGGGTAAAAATCAACTCTTCTTATTTGTGAATTTTCATATTACTTTTGCCCGCGAGGTTAATACGGTAAGTAATCCTCGTTTCAGTCTTATATCTCAATGTGGGTCAATATTTGTACACGAATTACTCGCTGAGATCGCGTTCGGATTATGTGTCCTCAGTGAGTAGCTATAAGTGCCGGACCCAGGAGCGGTGCTGACTGGGGGCGAGGGTGTCTACATTCCGGGGACACACAGCCGATGGTGGGCAGTTGCTGTTGACGTGGTACCAATCATTTATTATTTTTGTATAATAATCAGTCGTTTTTTTCACTACCAGGGTATATATATATGGAGTACAAATTATTACATGTACGTAAATATCTTAAGTTCACTCTCAGGATGGTAAATATATATTTTTGCAGCACTAAATAACAAATTCCACAAATCTCCCTAATCGTTTCATTCTCATGACTAATAAAAGCAAATGGTGTCTCTGTATGTCGTCAATCCGAGCTAGGATTTGGCAGTTTTTAATGTTCAGTCAATAATAAAGATTACCAGATGTGACAACTTTCTGAGTGTTGCAATGATTTTCCGCACGTTTATGGTAGATATACATACCGGGAATAGACCTGATGTTGTGGTGTAATCATGTCTTCGTTTTTGCATTGTACAAACATAAAGTATATGGTACTCATGTGTACCCTAAAGCTTCATGGTAGACCGGGCGTTTACTTTTTGCAGACGTGCTCTAGACCCGCCCTCTATTATTAGAGGAAGGCGTTTATTTGAGACCCGGCGTTTGTTTATTTCAGACCTCCAGCGAGTGAACTCACGGTATTGTAAGATAGCTAACGATAACATTCGCCTTAGCCAATCGTCCGCTCGTATCGTGTTATTACACGATCTTAGCATGATGATTTCATATACTACTGTTAGAAGGAAGCGTCTATTAGAGACCAGTGGCTCGTTCCAATAAACTGACTTTATTTCATTTTTGACTTAAGTCTAAAATTTAAAACTCCCAGATCCGGCAAGTAAGTCAAAATTAAGACAAAACTTAAGTCAAACTTAAATCTCGTTCTTGAAACGGACTTGAGACAAGTTTAAGTTTTTATCATATGATTGACTAAAATTTAAGATTTGTCTTAACTAAGTCAGTTTTCTTAGAACGGGCCCTTAGCTACTAGAAGATTCACGTCTGCTAGAATGCATCTTCAGGATTTTGATTCAGTATGAATACATCACATAATGTAAATTTGTAAAACTTGAACCATTGATAGGTCACGAATAGGCCTATTTTTAAGTCTGGATTGTACGCAACCTGTTGGCCACATCCCGTGACCTAATGAACAAAACTCCGAAAAGATTTTTGCCCCAACCGGGACTCAAACCCGGGATCCTTCTGATAACCGTAAAAAATTGATAGCGGCCACATTTGTTTAACGCGGCAGAATTGGAACAGGTATTTTCTACACCTATGGCCAGTTTAAACAATTTTATCTGTTCACTTCCGGTACATCTACACTTATCGAATACCGACACTTCTGCACACCAGCTTAAAGTGTGATGTGTCGTTTTGTCAAATTGATATAATAATAGACTTCTAGAGGTAAGCTTCAGTTTAGGAAGAGATAATATTGCGGGTACCTTGGTGTATGGATAACCTTTGTCCACTCCATGCTATATCCTAAACACAACAAAGTAGGCCTACTTATAATGAGTGACCATGTCAATGAAGTAGTTTCTAAAACATTTTTTCATTGGATCCGAACGGCCGTCCTTCACGAACTACTTTACCTGTCTTTTTAAAATTCACCAGCATTCCCCACGTGTCACAGTAATTGAGAAGACGGTTTAAAAATCTAAGTAGTTTTATGGGCTTTTCAGCAAAGAGTACCACATCGTCTGCATGTAGCATTCATATTTTGAACATTTCCATTAATGAAGATATACACAAAACGTACCAAAAGTGGCGTACATGAAGCAATATCCCACGAGACATTATACGCGGAATAAGGTCGTGTGGGGTATAACTTCATGTACAACAATCGAGGTACGTTTTGTATTTATCCCATGCGCTTCAAATTCCTAAGTTTCTTTCATTTTTCGGCAGATTTTTTAAATACTTCACTCAGACTATTCACATGGCGGATCACATCCAATATTTATGTACTTGCGCGTTAGGTTGCAAGTTTTTTCTTGTAAAAGAAACAGTTTCAAAAGTATCGATTTATTTCTTAACAAAGATGAAAACAACGGAAACTATGCAGTGAACTTGTAACATTTCCTGGAAATAGTTAAATAAGTAGTTTCCGAGGAATCGGCTCCTGAATTGCAGACGACATAGTATTCAGCAATTGAAAAATGAGACAAAATTGTAATTAACAGTTTTGTTCCAGGTTTAGGGCCTGGTTACATGTTGAGTGTTAGTCACACTGCAGGAACTGTATTGCTTTAAACTATATTCGGAAAGTTTGATGATCGAACCTGCTAAAGACGTCCAGTCGACCTTGACCTACCTCTTAAACTCTCCATGTCAGAGGTCACTGTTTAAGTAGTGCGGGAGGTGAATACGGAAAACATTATCACATGGCCGTATTGCATTCGACTGATTCAACACGTATGGGATAAACCTTTTACCATAATGCCGTTTTCTGGAAATTCGATTTACTCGTTTGAATTCGTGCTGAACAAGAGCAACACGCAGCGTTGAAATGCGCCCAAGACTGTACCGTAAATTGTATGCTTCTAGGAGTGTTTCCTTGTAGCATAAAAATATCCATTAGGCTGTCATGTCCATACCACTCTAGCTATGCCAATGGTAGCCAGATATTTTGCGGGTGAAATTCGGTTGATAAATGAATAGGTTCTGTTGCACAGTAAGGTTCATGAAACTAGTTTACTGTAATCAAACCGACTGGCATTCGGCGAAACAGGCTGTCAAGGCTTGCTTTCAATTTTGGTAGTACAAAATTATAACAGTATACTTACTGTTGATGGAAGTAGTGCTTCCAGCGATCTTCACTTGAAATTTGTTGATCACCGAACTGAAATGTCTATCGGTGTCATAGTAACCAAGCCGATATTTTCCGAGCGAATATCAGCTACAGTACTTTAAACCGTCTGTAAACCCGCGTCCTGCCCAAGTGGTAAACTTTTGATTTCGGCCAGTGACGCAACAACATTGGTCTCAAGTTGTTCCTTAGGTAGATGACAATTAATTTCAGAATTTTTAAGAAAGTGTAAGTTCTTTATTCCTCAGTTGAGCCCGTGATCGGTGCCTAAACTGACACGCCGTGATAAGCCACTTTGTACAGCCTGGTACAAAGCAATTGATAAAGAAGCCCCAAATAACATCTAATTTGACAAAGGAACAATTTGAGACCAATTTCATGATGGTAATAGGTCTAAATCTAAAGTTAATTTCTGAGGTGTAAGGCAGGTTTACAGTCGCTTTAAATGTCATGAGCAAGCAAACCTGCTCATAGTTTACTAAGCTGGAATATGCCTCATTGCCATGGTAACCAACGTAATGAACATAGATACGCATTAAGTTGATCTCGCCTAACAGCTGCACTAATTAATTCATTTTGCATCTTTGATAAATTTAGCGCGACATAAAATATAGCATTCACTTTAAAATTACGTATGGAGTGCATCGGTAAACTGCGTTGCTCTAATGAGAACGTATTGCAATTGTTCATAGTATGTGTACTAATTAAATGCTACTCGAACCAGTGATTCCAGAGAAGGTGTACTGAAATGTATCCAAGTATGTGTAGTTTCGACAGAAAAGCAATATATTTCATTGAGATGTTATAAAATTGATAGTCAGGCCTAGGAGTAAAACTGGGCCCGTAAAAGGTAAACAATATGTGGGGGCTACTAATGCGACTCGTAGTGAATTTTACCCCATCCTTCTCGCGTCATCGTGGACTTGTGGGCTTTCTTGCTTGATGAGGCAGTCACAAGAAGCTTGGGTACCCGTACAGTGTAAAGGAATGTTTAGCATGACGTCATCATGAAGTTTTAGACCCAGTATTATGTGACGGCACGTCTATTCTTATTTCCGAGTCCAAATTGTGTCATCTACTGCCATCACGGGACATCACTGAACACCCGAATTTCAAAAACATTTCACGAGAGAGTGTTACTTTCACGTTACGTGCGTTACGCATTTAGTACATGATTTTGATATTTAAGTTGCCAAAAACAAGCATTACCAAGATCACTTTTTGGACGTGCAAGTGAAACATAAGAAACTCGTACAGCATGCGGCAAAATCTGGAAAAAACTCGGAACCTCGAAATTGGGTTGATGGAACATCGTCTCGAAACTTCGCTTATAGTTTCATCTATTTAAGAGCGTGAAAATATGCCAAAGGTTGAGATTCACTTGATTAGTTTGTTAGGGTTCACTTCTGAAAAAGTTCAGTGCTCTAAGGCCATGCTTTGAAGGCACAAAATCCCTTGCTGAGAGACTGATACCCGGGTTTCAGGTTGCCGCCTCCTCGGGAGGAAAAATGATGAAGATGTGACAGGATTTCATTAAAGTGCTTAGAATCATCAATTCCATATTTAAAAAATACAACTCCAGAAGTCGACCAGCTGTGAAATACTATCTGACGATTTGTTATTTAGCTAATCATAAGTTACGAGCATTTATTGGTTGATACATACTACGTGTAATCGGGACAACCAATCACGGCATTAGCCATCTTCTATTGTGTTTAGTGCAAAGAGTGGTCAGATATTGCTGCTCGTTTTCCCGTGGTTTATTGTACAACAAGAATGTTGAGTTGTGTGTGACAAGTTAGTATTTGAAAATGCTGTGGATTTTCTTCACTTTCCCACGGGATATCAAAAAAGCGCTCATGTGGTAGAAGTTAGAAACGCGTGTTGGTGGACATGACACACTGGCGCTGGGTGAGTTCATACGTCACACTCACGTGGAACTAAGGTACTTTCATTTAAGGTCACTTTTTCCATTTTCGCGTTTTTGGTATATTGGACTCACTGTCGTGATATGCAGTGCTGCAAAGTAAGGTTACTGATGTTGACAATCTAGTCACTGGTCAAAATAACATAAATGGTGGTTTAAGCACTTTAAACAACCCCGAAATACCAATTTCTTGGAGAGACATTTCAAGATTGGTAAAAACCATCTTGCGCATTTTGTTGTTTGGAGGTCGGATGACAGAATGCGTCCAAGTTCACTGAAACATCGTTAATTTCTTTTAATATTGGCTAATAGCAGGAAGAGATAACCAGGAAGGGACAACTGTTTTAGCGCATTTTAACGTATTTTCAAAGGTGATTTCAAAAGTAAATGTTAAAGTAGTGTTTGAAAGCTTAACTCTTTAGCTATAAAATAACACCACTTTTGTCCCCAAAGACTTCATATTAATGGCACTGGGATGCTTTGAACATGACTTGTTTTACCCTTCCAAAAGATGCCTCTTCCCAGGCATGTACTCGGGCATGATCCTCTTTTTTGAACCAACAGATGTCACTAATATATGCAAATGAGGCTCGCGTCGTCTACGTCATACGACGTCATACGGCGCGAGCTTCCAATTTGAACCCTCGAGTGCCTATAGTGAATGACTTGAAACGCAGTTCTATCTGATTGGGCAGATCTAAGAAAATTAAGAACTCATACAAGTCAATGTTCAAAGAACATGGAATGGTTTCACATGAAAATACATTTAATTGTATTTGGATACGTTTGCATGTGTGTATGCGTGGACTTCGTCATTTTGCTTAAATCCAGATTTAGAAGCAGGTGTTAGTCAAGAAATTAGCTGCTCCCGCCACGGTGGCCGGTGTCGTGGCGTCGCCGGGAAGTCTGATCCATGCATGCGCAATTCGACGAACTAATGCTAGTCGCTGGTCAGCTCTGCTATGATTCATGCGCAATTCGACGAACTAAATGCTAGTCGCTGGTCAGCTCCGCTATGATTCATGCGCAATTCGACGAACTAATGCTAGTCGCTGGTCAGCTCCGCTATGATTCATTCGAGACGTGCGGCTTAACTCGAACCTATACCCGTGTTCTGGCTCCAAGGTCGTTTTTTGACCCAGTTTCGGGAAAAGTTCATTTTAATACGGTCATTTCCTGAAGATTTTTTGGAAAGATATGATCCCGAAATCCTTGGCCTATAGAGCTGTATCAAAATTCCTTGTTGAAACACGGCCACTGGTCCAGCTTCTGCAGGGCGGCTGGGAAAATGAACGCGTGTCCCAAAAAATGCACACACTTCAACCCCTCAGTGCAGTTCAAGTTCTTTTCCCGTCAATCACTGTGCGCGGATTCTACTGCATGACTACACCTTATTTTTAACGTGGGTGCGCCACTGAGTCACAACGTGTCCAGCCTTTGCAGTGTGCACGGGAATGGCAAGCAAACGATTCGGTCTAAAAGAACCTAAATTCATTGCACAATACTGGGAACTACAAGCATCAAGGAAGTGCAAAGACAATCTTTCCAAATTTATGAGCAATGACTTGAACTTCTTTTTTGATCTACGGTTTGTAAATTTTTGAATTTCATTAGTCTAGTTTTTAATTCAATAAAGCATTTAGAGCTGCCCCACATTCAAGAAATACCCCTGTTATCGTTTAGGGTCCTTCTTTGCGATATGGTGGTCAGATGATGGATCGAATTTTTGCCTTCAGGCTTCAACTAAGTTCAGTGACGCATCGCCATTTCTTACAAGACAGCTTCTGTGCTGTGCACGAATGTTTTGTGTTTTTGATGAATTTGGAATCTCAACTTCCCCTCATGAGTAGTTGGTAGTGTCATGCCGGAGGTTTACAGAAGGCGCAGTACTGAAAAAAGTGAGGGCTAAAGCCCCCTCAGCCCCCCTGTAGTGCACCGCCTATGGACCACTGGAAAACTTGGACTGAATTAATACGCTCCGAAAAACTTTTGCTTTACAAATTTTCTCGAATTTTCGAAATACATGTATGAATGATTAAGTGCACATTTTCAAGGGCACTTAGACGACCTATGCTGCAAAAACGGAGACCCAACAATTGTCCTGGCCAGGGCCCTCAAATGGTAAGCCATACACTGATACCGAGTTGTCAATGTTCTCTTGAATTTTCGCTCTGATCAGTATTCGAAGTCTTTCTTTTTTGTCTTTCCCCAGCCCCACACCTTTGTCGGTTGCCATGGTTTGACCCTGAGGCATGCAATTTTTTTGGGGTGGCACTCGCCCTCCCCCCGCTTACTAAGGTCCTGATGCAAGGAGTCCATCGTTGGTCCAAGGTCAATGTTGTGTTTCAACACGCATTCGTTGTATAGCTTGAGCATTGAATTAAAGGTTTAAGAAATACAGTATCAGTTTTGCGCGTTTAAAGGCGAAGGCAACCTTTTTTCATGTCATTTTTAGCAAAAATAAGGTTCGTTGATTATCCCAGACATATTTTTCACTTATTTACTGCTTTTCGTAATTTAATTGATTACTCGTTGTCTACTCCGGAAGTGACGTTTTGGAAGGCAAGAATTTCGCGCCAATTTCTTTTCATATAGTCTGACTGTGAGAGCAGTCGAGTCAGTCATTGTTCTACCTCGGTTGTGATAAGTTCGGTCGTCGTTTGCTTTTGCTTAGGAGTCAGTCAACATGTCACGCTGTTGCTGCGCACTGGTGTGTACTCATTATTGTCTCACGTACAGAGTAAGAACTGTCCCACTTGCCCGAGTGTCCCGCGACACACTCCCACTGAAGAGTGATCTGAGCACCCAAATTGCTTGCATCCCTCCGTGTGACTCCCTCGCCACACACCTGGCAGCTTCCAAATAGCTCCAATACAAGTCCACAATAAACTTATCAAACTTAGGCTCACCGATCTGTTCATTGGATGACGAACTGTCCTCTTCACTGGGTGTCGAACTGGGCCTGTATTCACTCCCACTACTCAACATCGCTGCAGGACTGCTTACACGCTCTGGGCTCAGAGACAGGGCGAATCACTGCTAGTTTCCGAAATTGCACGCAATGGGGTACGTTCGGAGGCACGGGTGACAGCAGATGAAGTGCCTCCAGTCAGTGTTTATAGTGGCCACAGCTCCCGAGGCTTCTCGCTTCAAAAACGCAATTCTCGGGGTTGGCGACGGAGCACTGCCGGGAATCGACAGCGACGGTAAGGTACCCTTCTTAAGGCGTTGTTTTGCAGGGACCTTCATGAATTCAGCGTGCATATCTGTCATAATCTGACGGCAGAAAATGCTTGCCACACACTCGGTAACCCTCCACTGCTTTGCACGTTGCGTGGACGGGTAACGCTGCGTTCTTCACATGAACGAGCTAGCCAAGTACGCGAAGTGTGTCATCCTTCGGAAAGCGACGCAAGGTACCCAAAGCGCGTGTGAGACGTGGCATGTTGACTGACTTGTAAACAAAAGCAAACGACGACCTAGCTGATCACAACCGAGGTAGAACAATGACTCACTCGACAGCTCTCACAGTCAGACTATAATGAAAAGAAATTGGCGCGAAACTCTTGCCTCCCCAAACGTCACTTCCGGAGTAGATGACGAGAAATTAATCAAATTACGAAAAGTTGCAATTAAGTGAAAAATGTGTCTGGGATAATCAACGAACCTTATTTGTGCTAAAAGTGACATGAAAAAAGGTTGCTTTCACCTTTAATTGTGCGTGTAAAAGGGTTTATAGATTCGTACTGAATTTGTTGCTGCAACTTGTCTCATGGGCCTGTATCCGGCACGTGACCACAAATGTGGACACTAATTCGGCTATTGCGCAAGTCGACTGTAGCAAGGTGGCCAGTGAAAATGTAAGGCAGTGACAACTCGCATTTCTAGTCTCTTATTATGAAAACCATTGAAGGCAATTACCAGCACCTGCAAACAAGAATTTGGAAGTATGGAGAATTTCAACAGGAGTTAGTTGTATACTTAGTCGCGAAGCTACCGACATTCCACCCACGGTTACTGCCGGTCCTTTGAAGCAATTATAGCACATATATACGAATTTTTAAGAATGGCAAGGGTGCGTTTTGTGTTGACGGAAATGTCCATGGCGTCAAGGAATTTGAGGCATTTAATGATGAACAACACCTAGCAAAACTAACTTCCAAGTATGCATACTGTGGCGGAATTAAGAAATACGATTATGGCAGTGCTAACTGTAGCAGAACCACAAAGTGTGCTAAAATGGTAGAAAATTAGGCATAACATTTTTGTAGCCTGAGCAGATAAAAGGTTGATTGGCGCAAGGCCGATGTCTTCAATGCTCAGAAAAATTTCGGCAGGCAAGAGACTTGCCAAGAAAACGACACAGTTGAGTCCGGGCATTCTAAAGGAAGAACTGCAGCCAATTCCAATTATTCGGTGCAACTTCTCTCCCGACAGTGTTGTTTCACGATACCGCAACCTCAAACAGCGTCAAAAGAAACGAAACGCGGAGGATGAGATATTACAGAGTATTAATATTTATTCTTGGATACAGGTGTCCACCTCAAAATTAATTTCCCACGGCCATTCTTTATGCCAATAGCAATGTTTTCGTCAACTGAAGAACAGGAATCATGACATCCCGCACGCTCCGTCTATGGTTCTGACACTTCAAACTTTTGTCAACACGACATGTAGCCGCAGAAAGTTTGATGTTGACCTCATTCTAATCTCTGCAATCCACTGTCAGGGGACGAAAACAATTCAAAGTCCGCTCCTCGAAATAGGGCTTGCTTAGCTGGAATTCAGAACTGCGGTCATGAGAGTGTTTTCACCTCCTGATTGCGAAGCGATCGAGTGGTATCTTCATCAGCGCGTGCTCTCAGTGGGAGGTCACCGCTTTATCCACTCAAGCGCTCGACCAACAACTGACGAGAGTCTCAGAACTCCCACATGCAAATTTGATATGCAAATGAGGGAGTACTTGACTACTGCGCCATCTATACATCGACGGAAAAGCTTAAATACCCGTGACTGCGTGTGGGAAGTTGCGATTGAGTGCTCTGAAGTCGATATTTTTAAAGTACAATTACACCACTGTTTAAGGTTGCAAAGTGAGTTTTTTGATATCCTTCTATAGAAAAAGCTTTAATCTCTCTGATAAAATCATCTGTTTCCTTTTAAACGAAACTTAAGTCCTGAAATTAGACCGGGGAAGGAGGCCAAAAACGGCGGTTTAGCTAGTTGTCCCTTCCTGGTTATCTCTTCCTGCTAATAGTCAAAAAGTCCGTAAACCAACCGATTCTCTTAAGACATTAACATGTAAACCCGAAATTAATGAAAAACTGCCTGTTACCGGAATAAAAATAACGGTGTCATGTTGGGCCACCTCATTTCAATTAACAGCAGGTTGTTAAGTTGCAAGGTATTTGAAATCCGTAATTCAATGTTTGGAATTTTTGGCAATTCCGCGAAGGTATGTTGCAACAACTTGACGGAACAACCGGGAGAGCAAGAGAAGCGAGACATCCCTAGGGAGGTTTGGAAGCCCTACCAAATGTTCACGTATTCGTGTTAACGTGAAAACTACAGCCGATGTTCCGAGGCTGTGACATTGGGTTTACCGGCCTTCTGTGGTACTACCTGGCCCATTCGCAAACGCACCTTTTAAGAGTGTTCAAAATAATGCCATACTCTGTTCTGGCGACGTCAACAAATCCTTGTTCTCTCGTCTGCTACTGCACAATTAGTGTCTCACTTAAAAGATAAGAGCGCAGGTTTCAACTAAAACACATGCTCATTGCATACAGAAAACGTTTTTTGTTCATCGTGAGCGGTCTTTCTCTACAGTTAAAGGAGAATGCCACCAAAAAAATAACCTAGTTTTTATCAATTTAGATCGAGTAGTTCCACTCTATAACAGCAATTACAGCTTTTTACCTGACACCTGACGGCATACGGAGGCGTTGAAATTAACCAATGACGTCAAAGGTTCGAATGCAGTCTGTTCACTGGTTCACAACACACTTACTGGTGTCAGCTTGCCGCTTGAATTCATCGTTTTACACCAATAAATCATCAAAATTCGATGTAAAACTATGCGCGCACCCAGCTTAAGATATAGGGGGCTTGAATTTCTCGATATGGGAACCTTTAACTGAACAAAATCAACGGGGAGTAAACAAAAAACGGGGCCACTAGGTTCAGGCCTACGAATTGTGCATCTGCGCCGATTTTTTGTTGAGTCTTTTGAGGACTTTTGTGTCCTTCACTCGGACGTTTTTCACTGAGGCAGACCTTTTTGCCCAATTCGCCAAATTTGGGGGCTCGTTCGAGCCCCCCCCCCGGGTGCACCCATGTAAAACCCTTACAAACACATCGGGTTATTGAATAAATGTATTATTTTATTTCGCTGTTACAGATTTTTAAGTATTTGAACGTACCGTAGCCTACAAAGTTCGGTAGGCCAATTTACCAAGGTCCGCAATCGCGGGAGTTTGGGGTCTGTTCGATGATGAATTCATATTATTCGACCGTGAAATACAGACGGCCGGACTGAAGACATGACGAACATAAACCAGCCAAGGTTGGAAACTAAACTTCAGTCATGAAAATACTATACTAGTGAGCAAAAGAAAAAAATATGCAAGTGGTTATTTTGGTGAATTAGACGCGAATCTTTAAAATTTACTTAGTAGCTCGTCGAGGGCCGAGAAGTCAGATTACCCTTCCACAGAACCGTCATTTCCAAAGTTGTACAGTAACAATGATTCGAATAATGTATATGAATATCTAAATAAAGATTCCCCTAACATCTGACCATAGGATATTAAATCGAATTATTGTTTCGCAACAGTTTTCTGTCAGCAAACACTGAATTAGCATGTGCTCACATCATTAGTTTATTGCATCTAAAGCCGGTAACGCAGTGATTTATTCATTGCTGGCTTCTCAGAACATTTGCACTCACGAACACTCCAAGGCATTACAAAATGTATCTAATGAGACAGACTTCGTTTCAGATTTATGTAAGCATTGGTAAGGGTGAGAATAATTCATTTTGAACCAGAACTAACAATTATAAACGTCAATGTGGTATCTAGCAATCCCGACTTAGACGAGTGCTCATTTGACGAAGACTTCACAGGTCGATCGTTAGGTTTCACAGGCTATCAGTTCGAACCGCAATACACTGATCAAGAAATAATAGGGAGACTCCGTGAACGTGTACAGACAACGGAACACATGGATAGTTCCAAAAACCGTTTGAATGACTTGCCGTAGTGTCAACCATAATGCAAACGACTGACGCTTGCGTTTGCTGCCACGAAATTCCGCAAGTGAAACGTGCCTTCTTGGAGAAGCGCAGATGTGTCTCACGGACTATCCTGATTTTGCACAGCGTCTAAATAGAGGTGTGCTTAGGACGTTTTTTAGGGCTGAGAAAAAGAAGTAGCGAAAACACCCTACACCCAGAGGACCAAACAGAAGCCTGACGAACGATTCAGTCATCAAACAGATTATATAAAACGTTATGTTCTCATGCCTTGAATTAATTGTAATTGTTTATGTTTTCATGACTAATTACAATTCTCCATAATCAAAAATTGATCAACAACCGATCCGACGACTGCAGGCCACTGACAGACACGGAGAAGTTTCACGGCCTCATACTTGGTATTAACGGCGTATTTTTCATTCTTCAATGCCATGAGCCACTTCTGAAGCATTTCGGGCTCTCGAGGAAATAAAAAAACGACATACCCGCTTTCTTCGTAGCTTCATTGTTCGCACAAGCGGGAACGATACAACACGCCATTGCGGCACTCACTCTGCAACAGAACCACTGACGTCGCTGCGTCGTTTCTCACCTTCGGCTCACAGGTTAACGCGACACCTCTCGAGGAGGCAAGATCGACAGTATACGAGGTGATGTGGATATAGACCGATTAAGACAATAAATATAGATTATTACATGGCGAAGTCGTTATCCCCCGTTATCTAGAGCACGAGTGGATTTTGGAGAATTATCGCCCGAGGGGCGTCAGCCCCGAGGGTGATAATTCTCCAAAATCCACGAGGGCTCTAGATAAGGGGGATAACGGCTGAGAACATGTAATAATCTATTTATACCACATACTAAACGAGAAACATTGCAATGAATCGATTTACCTTTTCTGACTCTCCACGGCTTTGTAACTACTTTCTATGTAAGAGGCCCGGGGTCGGAGGTCGTGACCTTTTAAGAAAACCCCGGTTATTTTTGTCAAATATTGCTTTTACTCAAAACCAATTGAAAACTTAAACATTATAGAAATAAATTGAATTTATGAATTAAGGTTTACCAACTATTATAGCTTAAAACACGTTTTTTTCACGCTAAGCTTCGACCGGGAAATTATCGTCTGCTAAAGTAGGTTACCGCTGGTAACTGAATATAATTCTCAAGTCAAAGATCCTGACGACATTATACCCGCATTCAAACTAGAGATCGGTGATTTACAAGTAAGAAGACATGAGAGAAAAATTTCACGGAATTAAGATATCATTTTTATGGAAATTATGTGTCTTATTTTCCGTAACGTATAAGCATAGTACAATGCGGTTTGTTGAACGTGCGATTATTGCGCGTGCTCATTTAAGTATTCTATTTTCACTCTTGATGACGTCAGTCACTGCGTGGTGTAGTGGTAAAGTCGGCGACCAGCAATATTAGGGTTCCGGGTTCGACCCCGTCCTCGGTTTCCCGCCAAATCGTTATCTCACTAGTGAGATAACTTTATGGGTTATTACACGGTTGTATCTGCCATTTGACGCTAATATCGTGGTATAAAAAGACTTATTAAATCGGATGGCATTCTCCTTTAATTGTCGTGTAACCCGCTTAGCAGCCATGTAAGAGGTTTTCAAATTTTTTTCCAAAATTTTGAGGGCTGACGAGTGTTACGGGGCACTGGGTATACGTCGGATATAACGTGCCTGAATCAAAGTTTTGACAACCAGTGTTCTCCATTGAGTAACAGCCATCAAACTGGTTCTCAAAGTACGGGCACGTTATATCCGTCTTTTGCCGGGCACTGGATGTAAAAGTCGTTGTTAATATCTATTGATACACCAGAACCGGGTTTAGTGTCTTTTTAAAAGTTAAAATAATAAATCCTTTCGTGCCTCTTAAAGGTATTTTGGGTCATACATTCTAATAATAGCAGCTATATCGAAACTACAAAGAATCTAGAACAATCCACGTTAATTATGAATAATCAGATCTTGCTTGAATGCAGGCAACGTCAGTGGTAATCTGAAGTAGGTATACTTTTGCTAAGCTACTCGATCAAACAATTCATTTCGAAAACAATCTCCGGGTATGTCAATTTACTTCAGTCGTACTCTTAGACAACTAATTACTACATCACTGTTTCTGTCTAAATAATCGGCAAACTGAGAACCTCAAAAGATCTTTGCATACTGACTACAAAAAAGTGTTTCCACGGTAAAAATTAAATCTGATGCAGCTGTACCTTCGCGCCTGTCTGACTGAATATTCGTTAAGGAAAAGCACTGCCGCCGAGCAGTGTCACTGGCCAATGGTTCAGGAACAACTGATCCCCACTCTGTCATTCCTATAGGCTGGAAGTATAAACGAGTTCAACTACGGCCGCTGTCATTTTGACAGGACAGGTTGTTCAGCGCCCGAACATACTCGCAAACCATTCGCTTTTCACTCCCTAAGAAACGAGGCCTACGGAACTCTCTCATTGACAAAGTGTTTACGACGGTCAGGACATGCGCACCGTGGCCTATAGTACATGTGGAATTCATGAAATAAGGTTTTCATAGTGATATGTTTTACTTCTGGTGACCTTCGGAAAGCATGTGCTGATAAACGCTGGCATAAGATTCATAAGCCGATTGCACTATTGTTGTTATAACAGTTGTCGGTTCCACGGAGATCAATTTTAGGGGTGTGATCAGCTCTGTGACTATGGCCAAAGGACACCTACGTCGAATGATACTTTTATGTTTGAATATAAGAAATCATGTGAACAAGTGAACATATCTATTCTGTGCACTGCTCATGTACCCGTGATCCACTCATATCAACCCAGTTGTTGTTCAGTCAATTGTTATCTTGTCCTCGTAAACTGCTATGATCAACATGATCCCTGATCCGATCAAAATACCACACATCTGTAGCAATAACGAAGTTATCTGCTTCTTTATGGAAGAATTCTTTGGTATGGCCATCTCAGGAAGCTGGAATGGAATATAACGCCGGAAGTACGTCATCAGATTCAAGTTAAATTTTGCATATATTTATTCCCAGAGCCCTTGCTCAGTGTGACCTAGGGGGAATGGTACCTTAGTGCGCCTTCCGAGATGGATTTTTTTCGGGAAAGGGGACATCCACCACCCTTCACTACTGTGGCTAACAAGTCAACCCGGCAATGTCTCTAGTAGACAAAATTAACGGTTTGCGCTTCTTTCGAAGGGTAGCCTCCCCTGAATGATATTTTTCTGCCCAATGCCATGTAACCACCCCTGCAGTTGGTATCCAGTTCCAGTTCTCCACTCGGGTTTACATGAGCGGAGCACTGAAAAAAGTGGGGGCGCGGCCGTAGCACGCCAGCCCCCTACGGTGCTCCGCCCATGAGTATATACAGTTTTGCACCCATGCAGGAAAAAACTGGTTAAAGAAAAACTGAAACACAATGAGTGACATTAAAAACTAAACTCTTCCTTGACTAAACTAAATAATTTACTAGCACTACGGGGAGAAGATGTCACATTTCCAGAATGCGCACAGCGTATTGGGCAGATTGGTGAAGTCCCGTTTAATAGGCCGTTATTTCATTGAAAATGTAACGAAGAAGCTTTAAAATAGCGCCTTGATATGCTGGCATTAAATTCAATGTCGTAGACACACTTTAAAGGATACACGTTAGAGCTGTTAACACAGTCCAAACCACTTTCAGGGCCTTACCATGTCCACTAGAGCGATGTAAACAAAGATGCCGGCAGTCACTAACAGTATCCAATGGCTGGCGTCTTCAGTTTTGGCCACCAGGATACCGATGGCGGCTCCGAGGAAACAGAGAATGGACGAGACGAGGTTGTAGAGAATTGCCAGACGGACCGACATGCCTGTCTTGAGAAGCATGGCAAAATCACCTGGCAAACACGGAGAGGGTGAAAAACGTGAAATAGTGTGGTGACCCAAAGTTAGTGTTTAAAGTAAACTGTACAACGTTGGAAATCGATAAAGCTTCGACACAAAAACTTCGACTAAAAACCAAGCACTTTTCGTCTAGGATCTTTTTCAATACTCGCTAAATCTAGACGGTTTCGACAGGTGCAGCTGCACGCACTGTCGAAATTGCGACAACTCGGTGCGTAAGGCACAACTTGTAGAAGATGCAAAAACGTCACATCAACTCTGTTTAAATTTTGACGACAAAGAACGCTACATTATTATGACAAACGTTGGACTAACTACCACTGTGCCATGAAGTTCGTCACGGACTGACGTAGTCTGACAGAATTTTGTCGAAGTTCGACCAGTTTGTTTTAAAAACAAATGTGCTTTGTTAACGATGACAAAATGCAGCTGCAATAAAGACTGAGGAGATAACCTCAGACACTTTTCCATTAGTGTAAATACGGCGAACTCGGTTTCAAATGCAAATGCCCATTGGATCTCCAACTCACCTAATTCGTGTGGTAACTCATGACAAAAAACCGCAAGCGTCGTACTGACTCCAACGGAAAGACCAGAAGCGAACGCCGCTCCTGAAAAAGTAAGAGCGAGAATCTTTCATAATCTTTGTGCACACGCTGTTTCACAAAGGCATGACATATTCTCATTTCGTGTTCGTAGCAGTTCTGTTGCCGTGTATCCAAAACAAAAGGCCCAACAAAACCTCCGTATCTTAACTTTGCATTCATTAGAGCAAACGTAATGTCCCCCTCGCTATTGAAGATTGTGCCCAGTAGATGTGAATGCAGAATCAAGACGCGTGTCGTTGGCTGGGCTGTTCCGGTCACCTTCTACTGTATGACGAAAAGTAAGCACACGCCAAGCAAACAGCAATGAAGACCGAAATTGTATTTCCAACTGGATAATCAGGTACTGTATTCATCAGTGGCGGATTTAGGGGGGCAAGGGGGCCATGCCCCCTAAAATTCTACCAGATACCATTTGGGAGTTCGGGTGCGCGCAAGCCGGGGCTCGTCGGGGGTGAATAAACAACGCATAGGCCTTGAACAAACTGAACAAACCCCGTTTACCGTTTTTTTTCTTAGTCAACAGGTTCGCAACCCTAAACATTCGAGGCCTCTGCGTCCCCACATTTTAGGCTGGCGCGCGCATTATCCCCAAAATTCTGGTTATTCCCGTGCTCTGCTCCCCCCCTAACTCGAAATCCTGGATCCGCCCCTGTTCATGTCCCCTGATTTGCCTTAGTAGCCTTAGGGATGGGCGGAATGTGGAGGTGCTGGTGGAGATGGTAGTGGCCGTTGTAGTGATGGGGGTGGTGATGGTGGTGGTGTTGGTGGAGATGATAATATCAGTGGTGGGTGTAGCAATATAACTGAATGTTTGGAGATTACAACAGTGCACTAATCTTTCACACCAGGGTCCAGAAGTTTAAAATACACACATGTACACTACCAGGTTATACATTACGCTAAATAAGCTGCAACTTGGAGTACAAAACAAATCACGCAGAAACAGGAGCCCAAAACTACTGTTTGCTTTTTGGGGAATTCTTTTCCCTTTCCCATCCAACCATCGAATGCTTCTTTCACATGCCTGTATGAACAGCACAGATTTGCAGAGACCACAAGCGAGGCGTTAGTGTGCATAAACACATTTTATGATATAAAGTCGAATTGGTTTTCTAACAAATATAAGGGACTCATTTTTCCGTATTTAAAGATAAAAGGAAATCACTGGGTGATACTCGTAGGTTATGTGGCCGTCCGACACTACCTTTAAGATTTAAAGAGGGATTTGGCTTGGGCAACCTTAATACTTTCCTTAGTTTCTCTAACTCCATATTTACGTTATTATGTCTAACCCTAATAATTACCTTATTGTGTTTAACACTAATATTTACCTTCTGATATCTAACCTTAATAGCTACATTGTTATGTCTAGACCTCACATTTACCTTATTATGTCTAACCCACAGCTTTCACATGATACTCTTGTGCCAAAATATAGAGATAGCATAAGAATAGTAATTAAAATTCAAAAGATGAAAACGTTGTTATGAATTGCTGCTCAGTTTAGTAACGAAACTGAAGACTCGTCGCCTAAAACGCCACTAGAAGCGCGTGCGTCGACTCAAGCACTTGCGGAAATCTAGGTAGGCCTACGTGCGTTGATGTACTTATTCGTGTGAATCAAGTGAACTTTTACCAATTGCGAGACCATCACTGAAATTGTGCAACCCGTCGCCCAGGATCACCATAGCGGCAACGGCGGAGGCGCTGGAAGGCGCGCCATGTCCGTAACTGTGTTCATGGCTGTGGCCATGAATGTGACTACGAGGGTCCCCGTGTTCTTTTTCGTCGGCAATTTCATTGTCATCTTCACTTTTTAGGTCTATTACGTCTTTGCGGTTGTCACCTAAAAGAACAAAGGAAATCGTAGTTTTAAGATACTCGTGAAACGGAGCCTCGCTATTGAGGAGCCATTCTCTGAAAATCGCTCCGTTTTCGGAAAATGCTGACGACAAAAACATTCGCACCGTCGTTATCGTTAGCATGGAAGCAGATCACGGATCAGTTGTTTAACTATCAGTAATAGTCTGCAGGTTGCTTTCATTTTTCTATTAAGTTTAGCTGCAATGCAGCTAGGGGTCGCTCTGGAAGAAAAACGTGGTTATGGGTCGTCAACTGCTCACATTCCCTCAAATTTACGAGCCACTTTGGAAGAACTGTGCTTCGATTCATTGTTTGTGGGGCAATTTAAAGGAGAATGCCATCCGATTTAATTAGTCTTTTTTACCGTCTTAATCGGTCTGTATCCACATCGCCTCATATACGGTCGACCTCACCTTGCCGAGAGGTGTCGCGTTAACCTGTGAGGAAGGTGAGAAACGACGCAGCGACGTCAGTGGTTCGTCTGCAAAGTTAATACCGCTATATTGCGGTGCTTCGTTCCCACTTGACCGAACTATGAAGCTGCAAAGAAAGCGGGTTTATCGTTTTTTCGACTTCTTCGAGAGCCCGAAATGCTTAGGAAGTGGCTCGCAGTTGTGAAGAATGAAAGGTACGTTGTTAATAGCAAGTATGAGGCCGTGAAACATCTCCGCGTCTGTGGCCGGCATTTCGTCTACAGTGATTTCTCTGAAGAATTTCGGCTTACCAAAGAACTATCCATGCGTTCCGTTGTCTGTTCATGTTCACGACGCCTCTCTAGTATTTCTTGATCAGTGTATTCCGGTTCGAGCTGATAGCATGTGAAACCTAATGATCCGACTCGTGAAGTCTTCGTCGGATGCGCTCTTATTAATTAAGTCGGGATTGGCGCCGAGCGAGTTGCCATGTATTCTGCAGTCTGTTTCTGTTTCTGTGGTGACGTCAGAGTGTAGGCACCGGGATAGTCTCTGGCCCTTCTCGATCCAGTATCGCACGCAATGTAAATTTGGAGATGCAACCAAGTTCGTCCTGGTTACACACTCTTCGATCTTTTCCCCTGACACGAGTTTTTGCTGCATCTCAGTATTGCCATCCTCGCTCTATGAGGCGCTTTGTTGCCCATCTCTCCTGCTGTTGTACAATCTCGGCATCTGCAAGCGATTCACGCACTCTGGAGATTACATCTGCTGCAGTGGTGTGAGGAGCAGGTCGGCAATCGGTTCTGCGATGCCTGCAAGCTCATCCGCCTTGACGTTGAATGAGATGCCACCGGGTCCTGGTATATAAACACTGGTGAAGAGACCATTAATAGAGATGAACAGAGGGATCCAGGAATCTTTCACATGACCAGTTTTTAGCCTGCTAATGAGGCTGAGGGAGCCTGTAAGTAGGAATGATCTGTCTGCAGGTATTGTGCTCTGTGAGAGCCAGACTAGGGTGTCTTCATATGCTTCACATTCAGCTCTAAAAGACGAGGATTTTTAAACCCGTGCTGTTGACCATTCGAAGAGGCGTTGACCCTCGCGAGTCCAAGCAACTGCTGCCCAAGCCGTAGTGTCATCTCTTAGTGAGCCGTCCGTTGCAAAATGAATTATTCTCACCCTAACCAATGCTTATATAAAACTGAAACAAAGTCTGTCTCATTAGATACAATTTGTAATGCCTTTGCAGTATTCGTGAGTGCAAATGTTGAGAAGCCAGCAATGAATAAACCACTGCGTTACGGGCTTTTGATGCCGGCAATGAATAAAGGTAATTGACCGGGCACCGAGGCCGTGTGAGCGCATGCTAATTCAGTGTTTGCTGACAGAAAGCTGTTGTGAAACAATTACTCGATTTTATATGCTATGGTCACATGTTAGGAGAATCTTTATTTAGAAATACAAATACATAATTCAAATCATTGTTAATGTACAACCTTTGCTCTGACGGTATGTGGAAGGAGAACCCGACTTCGCGGCTCCCCACAAGTAAGTAGATTTTCAGTTTCGTGGCTAATTCACGTAAATAATTACGTGCACATTATTTCTTTGGCTCACTATTATCAGTGTTGTAGTGGGGCGTAGGCGCACGTAGGCGCAGCCAACCACCTTTTGGCATTTGAACGTAGCGCCTACGCACCGTAAGTTTTGTTCAGTGCTCAAGGTGATACGGTGTTGTTTCGGCCCCTATTTGCCTCTACGTTTACCACTACAGCACTGACTATTATAGCCTTTTCGTGACTGGAGGCTTAGTTTCCAACTAAAGCTGGTTTATGTTCGTGCCAGTTCCGGCGGCGGCGACGGGCATGATCGGGTTCCGAGCCACTGGACGGGATAACAAGCGTTTTGTGTGTTTAGAACTCAAAAATCACAAGTCTAAACAACAAAGATCTAGGTTCTCTTGTCTGTATTTCACGGAAGAATACTTCGAATTTATCTCCGAACAGACCCCAAACTCCTTCTACGGACCTTGGTAAATTGGCATGCCAAACTTTGACTACGGTGTGTCCAAATACCAATAAATCCGTAACAGCGAAATAAAACAGAACTCAAGGTATGTTTAAGGGTTTTACATTGACGTTTAGTGATTTATTGGTGTTAAACGATGAATTCAAGCGATAAGCTGACACCAGAAACCCGTGTTGTGAACTGCTGAACAGCCTGCCTGTGAAACCAATGACGTCATTGGATAATTTCAACACCTCCGTCTGCCGTCAGGTGTTAGGTAACGCAACCGAACGTGCCGTTATCGAGTAGAACTACTCGATCTAAATTGATACAAAATAGGTTGATTTTTGGGTGGCATTCTCCTTTAAAGCCTGCGATCTCGTCTGCTACTTCCGTTACGTGGCGACCAGTAATTGGTCTAAACGGCTAACTGTAAACATAAGTCAATAGTCGGGATCTGTATATTTTCACACTCAAAATGCTTGGCTGGGCGCAAACACTGTTGTTTTGTTCACTGACCTTAGTTTTGATCGGCTCCTCTGCACTGCCCAAATATTAGACTATGACATTTATGTGACAATGACGCGGAGAGCGAACTAAAATTACCCTTGTATCGAAGCATCACTTACCCCGTTTCGTTTTACCGCCGTTCACATTAAGCTCCAAATCCTCCGCTGTTTGCTTCAAACAGCTTTCTTCTTCCACTTTCTGTATTTTCATCTGACAAAAAAAAAAACATAATACGTGATCATAAGTAGTATATTCAATCGTCTCCGGTCTTGTATTTTCAATGAAAATGCGGGCTGGGGGCACGAGAAGTCAAAACAGACACCCACGTACGTGACGCGTAGGCTTTTATGGCTGGGGGTAACAATTCTTACATGGTAAAACCACTCATAATGGAAGAATTGAGTCTTGGGGTTTGGAAACCTTCGACGTCAAGATGTATAGAATGCTGAGACGAATTAAAAACGATGAGGATTTTATGGGCGACCTATTAGACATAACACCGGTTCAGTTTTGTTTCTTGGATATCATGAATGCAATTTTGTTTGTTATTTTTGCACCTGCGACATGACATGACATGGAAGCTTTAAATGAGAGGGAACAAAACTTGAATGTACATTGCAATGAAGAACAACGTAGAGTTAGTTGAAAAATGAACCGAGACTAGAGCGGGACAGGAAATTAAGACGATGATGTGTAAAAGACGACACTACACTAGAAAGTCTTAGCAATAGCGGCCTTTTCTTATTGGTGCTCTCTAGAGTAATGAGAACGAGAGAGCAACTTCCGCTTGATCCCTCATTCAGATTCGGTGAACAAAAATTCACTGCTACATAGGGATTCGTTAATTTAAAAACAGAGAAATCAATCCCTCTGTCAACCCCTCCCATTGTTTGATTACGTTAATTTCAATTATTTATTTTAGCTTTTTGACATCTACTGGGATATAAATTTTCCGCTTTATCAGTCGCCACGACTGTCTATGCATTCGCGGTCTCTTCTTCAAGTGTATGGAACATTATGTCCTTCATCTATGGTTATTTCAAGAGGTTTGCCTTTTTATGTAGGTCATTACTACGCCCACTGCACATCATTGAATATTTGGCGGAATTATGATAGCAAGAAAGGTCTCAAAACGCCATTTATACCAGAAGGTTGAAACCTACCGTCCGCTTTACATAAGAACTGTAGGTGGCGCTGAACGCCTGTCCTCCAAGAACTTGATTGTGGTCATATGGCGCGGCTATTTCGAAAATCAGCTATTGTAGATGCTGTGAGTTAATACGTCACACTCATTTAAATAAACGTGTAGTATGCTTGACCCATGTACGATATTTTATTCTTGCAATATTCCATACCGCAGTGTATGTTAATCTTTGCACTATGCATTTTTTGAAAAGAAAGTCTCGAGCAAAAAGTGCACGGTGCCTGTCTTCGGTGGTTCGGGCGACAAGCTTGTTTACATGGACCTAAGTTTTTGCTTTCAATCAGTCGACCAACAGTCTTCAACAGGCCCTAAACAGTAACGAGGTGGCCTGGTCCCTAAACCAAACTTCACTTTAAAAATCCTTTATCGACACTCGAGTACAGTGTAGCTATATCCAGAAAAATACAGAACATGCATGTTATGTTCGCTCAGGCACAAAATTTCATAAACATACCTCAAAGTTAGAGCAGAGGAGGCCGGACGCCGTACGGACGCCGGACGGACGGACTGTCGGATTGGTGTGGATGGCGACATAATGCGTCCACATATAAATATGTGGGCGCATAAAAATAGTCTCGCAAGAGAAGACTTTCGCGAGATTATAATGGTAACTGGTTATCGGATGGTTACCGGCACACCGGAAGACCCGAGACTGTTTGTGAAGTAGTACTTCATTCGCATATTCGCAAATTAACGAGACATAGCATCTTTAACATTGTCGCATATTTCTACAAGATAATAAAGTCATAATTTCAAGAAACAAAATCGTATTTACGAGAAAAAGGTCGTTATTACATGAAAAATCGTAAGAGCGAGAAATATGGAAAGCAACTGATAAAAACTACGCTAGAGTGCAGCTTGAAAACGACGTTTCGATATCAATCAAATATCATCCTCACGTTCAACAGGAGACAATACTATTGTAGTACTTGAGAATGATATTTGTTCAATAAGTAAATGTAATTATGAGAAAAAACGTCGTCATTATGAGGAAAAATGTTTGTTGTGATTTTTTCTCAAATTGTATTTGTTAATGTTTAACTATGAAATGTTGCCGTACTCCAAGGTTAAATCATCGTTAGGCCGAGAGAAACAAAAAACAAAGTTCAGAGATGGCTATAAAATGACCTAAACCTTTAACCTGGCGGTTGTTACTGTAGCCTAGGCTGTAGTATATAGGCTATTCTACCTGTAGCCTGCATCTTTCTTTCTTGTTGTTCCTGGCCGTGTTGATGATATTCATGGTTCGCTCGGCTATAAAGAATACAAATACTCCAGATAATCCAACCAAGCCTTTCCAGACTGTCTCACCACTGTGCTTTGCAGCTTCATCGCCTGTTTCCTCAACATGTGGCTCCGCTAAGGCCTGCAAGGAAACATATTTTTCAAAATAAAACAAGTAATGACATAAAGGTAGCTTGGATATGATCAAAAACGGAGCTTTAATACGACCTCATATTTGCTTGTATCTTTCTTCAGCCACTCTCAAAACAAAAACATTAGACAAATTCAAACAATGGACCATGCAACGACAACGAAATGGCCAAAACTAACGTGCACTTCCGGTTCATCCGAGGAATTTAAATTGTCATGCGCAAAGACTGTTGACTCACGTGCGGAAGAAGATGTAACATAGCGTCTCCCGTAAGAGCGCCAATAGCTACAGCAACTAGGAAGTGTAAGACTTCATTGTAGAACTTCTTCTGAATGACGGGAACCACAGCAACGCCAGCCAAACCGACAACGCTAATGATGAATACAGCAAGCATACCGGAACCCCATACTGTAAAAGAATTTACAAAACCTTTCTAAATTACAGGCATGTCATCATCAGATTTCAAGTGCCACATACGTTATTTTGACTGTACAGTATATAGTGATTAACCATTCTAATAGAATAAATAGTTCAACTGCTGAGTTAAAGATATGGGTGCTTAATTCGGTTGGAGTATTATTGTTTCAGACGTTTCGATGTATTCTGTACACCCACATCGCTCAACTATTTTTTCAAGAGATTCCTTAAAACTGACCTATTAAGTGATTAACGTGATGGTACTGCTGCTGCTGCTGCTGCTTCTGCTGCTGTTGCTGCTGGTGATGCAGCTGATGGTGCTGCTGCTGCTGTTGCTGCTACTGCAAATGCTGCAGCTGCTACCTACAAGTACAGCTGCTCCTGCTGCCTGCTGATGTTACTTGGTCCTTGGTGTTGCTGAAGCAGCTGCTGGTAGTATTTACCGCAATGTCGATAACAATTATCATTCATACCTGTTGCAATAAGCAAAAAATAAAAACATACCCAACGTCGAAGATTTGGTAAAACTGTTGGTCACTGCAGTTACATTGGACTTTGTTCTAGCAGAGCTTTTGTGCTGATTCAGGTGACGTGGGAGGCCGTTCGGCTGCCGACATTCGTCGGAGTCTATTTGAAAGACTAAAGCAGGGCATATGTTTATGAAGTCTACCATACTGACATTGTCGCTCGTGGTTTTGTTGATCTTTGCCATCAGTCTCCTAGGATGCCAACAGCTCCTCTGAAATAAACCAATGAATTAGATTGGCATGTCACTTCTGTAGTAACGAAATCAGGACCCCGGGTCAAACCTTTGTACTCCAAATCGAACTCGGAATTATTTTTTTACATTTTCTTATGTAAAATGTGCAAAGTCAAGATAAGTGGCCATTTTTCTATGCTCGGATACAGTAATGTTTTGAGTGAATAACTGTCTAATTCTCGTTAGACCCCATCGTTAGCTATAAAACTGAAATAAATATTTAGTGTTTTTAATCGATTTCAGGGGCTATTAAGTTTACAAAATAAAGTTTGGTTCGTGACATTTCCCACACCGATCCACCAATTGGGTTCACGAAGAAATCTTTCGCGTTATGTTTCATGATCCCCATTTTATTTTGATTTCCAGACGGTTGCAAGAATGAGATTCAGGACACATGAACATAATTATGTGCAAATGTAACGAGAAGGTATTGGGAAGACATCCGACTTAATGTGTGCTCTTCTAGAGCAGGCCACCTATAATAATATAGAGGCACATCCAAAAGCCACCAAAAAACGTGGCGCTATACATGTAGAGGGTCCAGCCCAAAGAGCGGGGCCATTTCGGGCGGAACCATCCCGATGAATATTGGAAGGGTTCCACCCGTTTTCAGGAGAGGCTCCTTATACAAATTTAGAAGACGAAATTGGCTTTCTTGGCGATTTTATTTTAATAAAATCAGTAAAAATTAAAACCTATTTTCGTTGATGTGGACAATCTAAAATGAGAAGTTTTTAAAATTAATTCGAATTTGATCTTTGAATGAAGCCATTCCTATTGGGTACACTTGGATTTGCTTTTGTTTAGTATGACGTCAATGTTAAATTTGATGTTTCAAGCATTTCCGCATAGCAATAAATTTTCACAAACACGCTGGGGTTTCCATTGTTCACGATTGAAAGCCGAAGGACAAACGTCATGCCATGAAGGAAAAAAGTCCATTTATTTGAGGTAGTTATCAAACTTCCCAAGATTGCAAAAAGTGGTTGGTGGACACCAATGTTTTGTCAGGCTCATGTGTGTAGAGGTGGAATTTTGGGGCATGATGTTTTGGGAGTTCGCCTGACATTCTTTTCAGAGGTATGAAGGGGATACATTTTGCAACAGAATTAAGTTTCTGAGGTCATATACACGGTTTTTTATTTGAAATTAGGCACAACTATTCTTTTATTATTCATGGGTAGGCGGGTCAATTTCTGAGACGTGTGAATTCCCACCCCGCAAGGTTCACCGAGGACTGTACAGACTCCCTTTATTCTTACCATATTTCACGAACGTTTGTACACTGTACATTCATACGCATGCCTGTATTCTCCCTTGTTGACCTGCCATGCCTCACCCATTTGTCTAATAACGTGAATTTCCGAAAATAGACCCATCCAAAAGTACGCCCATGGGCGTGTTTCTGGAAACTTTCCAAAAGTACGACCATGATGGGCGTATTTTCTGTAACTATGTGCTTGTTTTAAAAGTCTGGTGGGTTGTTTTGTTGGCAAAGCCTGGAGCTCAGTTTTAACACACTGTGTTCATTGAATGCAAATTGAGTATAGACGATAAAATTGTTAGACCTACTAGTGAGCTACAATAAGATTCATTGAACAGGGTATGTTTCTTTCAAAAAAACTTCACAGCTAACGTTTGTTTAACAAAGCCTGCTACACAAAATAACTTACAAGCTCCCCTTTCCAAAAATATACCAGGGCGCATATGCGATATCATTTGATGTTTTTGTAAGACGGTTTTACGAATATCCGGCCGTGGGCCTATATTGGGAAATTCCAGGTACAGTTGAGTTTCATTGAATTTCAACTCGTCACGTTCCCAACCGGCTTTTATGTCTCGTATCCCAAAGTGCAGTATTCATCCGCAAACGTCACCTTGACTACGCCTACTCTAACCTAGGCAACTCGACACCCGTAAAACAGCAAAACGAAAATTATTCCGAAACTGGGGTTGACATTTGTAAGCTAACTGTAAATGCTCTACTTAAGCAGCAGCGTTTAGCTAGACACCACTCGACCTCAATAACCAGTCTAGTCAATGTTGCTCCACCGATAAGGTTGACTGACTGAAAATTGAACCGGGTAGTGTCCTGGTTTGACCCACCGTGCTGATACAACGCTGTTCGGTTTTGGTTCATGTCCAGCGAACAAAATGTTTATTGACCTATAATGTACGTTCGTCGTAAACAGCGTAAATATAACACATATAAGATTAGTCTTGCTGGAGTTCATTTTCATGGTTAGTTTAACTTCTCACAGCATACAGGTGAAGTGAACTCAGGGCTTATAACCCCGTCACTCCGGAGGTGCGGCGCCACTGCGGTGCTTGTACGGCATAAACTGCAGTGTCACAACCCTGATCGCCGTGGTTCCGCAGAGGTTCCGCCATTGATAGCCGTAGCACCGAGGAAAACTGTCGAAACCGCGGACCTTCGCGGTGGCACGGCGGAAGCATTGAACATGCCCAAAACTTCCGCAGTGCCACCACGGGTTGGGCCAATCCGCAGTGGTACCGTACAAGGACCGCAGTAGCACCTCCATCACCGCCTTGCTTCCGCAGTATAACCGCCGTGCAATCGCCGAAAACGTAGACTGGCGACCCTACGGCGGTCCTGTGGCGGTTATACTGCGGTTAAGGCGGTGCTACCACGTTGTTACCACGAGCAGTGCGGGTATGGGGGTACCGCTGCGGAGCCAGGGAGGAATTTTAAAAATTTTTGTTAATCTTATTACGGTGACACTGCGCTCCTACGGCGGTGCCGGCGGTGTTACTGAGGTTCTTGTACGGCAATGACGTTTCCACTGAGATTTGCACTAAGGTGCTTGCACGGTGCTACTGCGGGCCTGTTTTGTAAGATAAAATCTTCGGTTTTCTGCTGAACTTTCATGTTATAAAAATCTTCAAACAGGTCAGATCGACAGTGAGTGTTGAAAGCTCCAAAGACTGACAGATAATAACAGAAATTTGATCGTCATGCAGCAACAGCAGGCAGAAGATGAGCAAGCAATGATTGCCCTGATGCAAAGAAGACGAGCAAGACGAAGAAAATGCTGGGTGAGATCTTGGCTGGGTGATTTGAGACGTGAGCAGTTTGGCCACTTCAACCAGCTTATGGTAGAGCTCAAAAGAGAGGATCCAGCCTCGTTCCAGAACTTCCTCAGGATTCAGCCCGAGTTGTTTGATGAGCTACTTGCCAGGGTTGGACCACGTATCACGAAGAAAGACTCCAACTATAGAAAGGTCTTGGACCCAGGAACGAACTGCGGCTGGCTGCAACTCTTCACCACCTAGCCTCAGGAGACACACACGCGAGCAAGAAGTTCGAATTGCGGATCTAAGCAAACACACTATGCTGGTCAAAGAAGTCTGCCAGGCCATCGTAGAAGCGTTTAAAGGCGAGGTGATGCAGTGCCCTGCGACCCGAGACGAATGGAAAGCTGTAGCTGACAAGTTCGAGCAGCGCTGGAGCGTCCCCCTCTAACTGTGGGGCTCGGGATGGGAAGCACATTGCAAATCGCAAGCCGCCCATCAGTGGCAGCTTGTGCCACAGTTATAAAGAATTCTATTCAGTGGAGTTGATGGGACTTGTTGACGCCGATTACCAATTCCCCTGGATAGATGTTAGTGGAGATGGATACATGTCTAATGCGCAGATCAGTAACGATTACGAGCTCAAGGAACTCCTGGCCGATGAAGTCATCGGCCTGCTAGCACCAGACAGACTATCTGGGGACGACCAGGACACACCATATTTCCTGCTAGCTAACGATGCCTTCGCCCTACGGACCTACATGATGAAGCCCTGCGCAGTGAGATACCTGTCAAAGGAGCAGAGTATCTTCAACTACCGGATATGGAGGGGCAGGAGGGGCGTAGAGAATGTCTTTGGCATTCTTGCCCAGCGCTGGCAGGTCCTGCTGGGAACGATGCAACAGGAACCAGAAACTTCACGACTGATTGTGGAGGCCTGTATCTGCCTCCAAAATGTAATGCGCATTCTGTACCAAGCAATGCAGAACGCTGCAGTGGATCGGGAAGATGACAACCACGACGTCGAGTTTGGTGCCTGGAGAGAAAATTCTAATATGCACGACGCTAACGAAGTAACTTCTGGAGGATCCAAGCATCCCTCTCTGTCCTCTTGCAGTCCCTGTGCCCGATTTCATCTTAGCCAGCTTGCCGTACGGTGTGTCGTTATAGAACGATACCATACCAGCAGGAGTGCTACTGGCTTATCAAGTCTGGCTGCATGCTCAGTCCACGCCTCGTTCTTCTTCACCTAATCTTTATAAGCACTGAGCTTCTTGTTATATACCTCCGAATGGTCACCTAGCCAGTCCGCCATGGCCTCTTCCTCCTTCTCATTCAGATCAGTGAGGACTTTTTTCTTCTTTGGTTGGCTGACTTCGGACTGGTGGTCAAACACAGCAGCAGCTTCAGCACCAGCAGCCCCATCGTTGTGCTCATCATGTGAAGACTCATCACCTGCTGGTGTTGGAGTAAGTGTCTTCTTGCTGGCTTTTCCCACTCCGACCGTCCGATCTGTTGTAGTACGTTTTGGTGGCATCACTAGGAGATAGAAACAGTAATAATAATTCAACAGTAATAACAGTAGCAACCTCCTCAGCATGATCGAAAATGGTAATGAATTCAACCGAAAACCACCTTCCATACTGTATATAGCCGCCGCGAGGACGTCATGGAGCCGTCCTGCTGCCGTAGGGCCACCGCAGTAGCACCGCCGTAGCACCGCAGTAGCGTTGTCCTCTCTGCAGTGGTACCTCACTGGTCCCGAAGTCCTTCTGCCAATGATCCCATTGGCACCGCCCTCAAACCGCAGGGGTAATTCAATGGGATCGCCCTGTCCGCAGTGACACCGCTGTGGTACCACCCTGGTTCCTCAGTGGCGCCTCAGTCACGCATGTGTGACGGTAGGGGAAAGCCATGAAACACTGCTGGCGGTGTCACTACGGTAATGCCGGTTTTGACCAAAAACCGTAGTGGCACCGCGCCTCTGGTGTGACGGGAGTATTAATAGCCGATTGCCTTCCGTAGACAATGAAAATGATTTTTGACTCATTGTTGTTTACTCTGTTTACGCTGTTTACTATGAACGTAATGAATAGGTCAATGAGAATTGTGCGCTAAGCTATAAACAGTTCGTTTGAGAACAACGGTTCAGCTCGCAGCTTCTCAACTGTGCTTGCAGAGTATGCCTAACGTTCAACACCAGGCAGGTGTCACTGATTGATTAAGAAATCTATCATGCGCACGCAATGACATGGCCGTGCACAATAACTGTGCTATTCAACGGTGAAATACGGAAGAACTACTTTTCCATTTCCACGTGTGAAAACTTCAGGCAACATGACTTAAAATTACAATAGTTATTGCGGCGAACTTGAAGAGTTTTTGGTTTCCAAACCTGATGTCATCTCAAAGTGGAACGAAATAGTGAACAACAGTAATACTCAAAAAGCCGCGAAATAGTAATTTGATACTGAATGAAAATTTACAAACAGTTATATGAAAGCTTGTTGAAAATATGCAAAATCAGTTTTTAAAAATGGCTGGCTACCTCAACTGACCAAGGAGTGAATCATAAATAACATTCCCACGCAAACAGGGGGAAACCAAAGTTCACATTTTCAAGTTGAAGAAATGCATTGTAACAGAGACTTTGAAATAGTATGAGCGATTTGCTTCTGTAGCTCAATTTTGCACTGATGATTTCAAACAAACTTAACGCCCACAATCCGTGTCGTCTGCTACCGGCAAGTGACAAACTAATTTCAAATTCCTGAGACAAGTTTAAGAGAACTTCGGACGTCTTAAAATCCCTCTTTAGTTTGGTTCCAAGTTTTCCGCGTCAGGTAATCAGTCAGTCTGACGACTGTCTGGTATTTAAAGTGTCATTCTCTTCCCAATATACCCAAGTGAAACAAGTGTCATTTGTTATTTTACCCGTTACCTTTGGTGTTCCCAATTATTTACTATATATACTAGCGATTTAGCTAATACGCTCCAATCTGAGATAGTCTTATCGACGACATAGCTGTTTTCTGTAATGGTAAAACCTTTGATGAGGTCGAGCGTGGCCTAAACGAGGACGTGCATGAGAAGACTAGCAACTTCATAAAAAGCAAACTCACGCATTTAACTAATACGGGTGTTTCTATAACTGGAGTCCACTAACAGCACATTTCCTCAAAACATTCGAGTAAAAGGGGCGTCGTTAGATTGTGTAAATGAGTTTGAATACTCATAAATGGTGGTATTCGTGGCAATTTGTAAAATTTTGAAAAACATGCGTCAAGCATGTCGCGTACACTTAAGTCAGCTTCAAATTGGTTTTTTGCAAAGACCCCGCCCGAACAATACTTCCATCCTAATCTTTAAACCCTTGACCACAAATTCTCCTACCACACACTGCGTACTGTAGTGTTTGCGGTCCACCTGTTCTTAATAGCAAATACAACATATCAACTGAAGCCGGATTTATTCTATGTACAGGAAAGCACAAATAGTTGTCTACATATTTGGCTAAATTTACATGCTTGTTAATAACAATGTAGTTGTTAACCTTTTTCGTTTACATTGTAAAATAGAAAGCCAGAATGTTAAGTTGTCCTGAATATGAACACACAAATACATTAGATTCAATCCTTTGAAAATCATGAGTGTTTACACTTTTCGAGGTTACGGCTTCTGTTTAAGATATTCACTTAATCATTGTGCCAATACACAATGCACACACCGTATCCTGTTATACCTGGCTGTGACTTTGTATTGGGGTAACCGTCCAGTGGCGGATTCAGGGAGGCAAGGGGGCTAACTCAAAATCCTGGATCCGCCTCTGCCTTCAACGAGTTTTTGCCAAGTGTTCTATTTTAATATATTTATTTATTATGGTGACATAAGGGTGCCAGTAAATACAATATCAAAGACAGAATATTCACCACACCCCCCAGCCTCAATGGCCTTACTCAGTCACCTAATAATGATTAAATCACTACATAACATATTGCACAAGCTTAAATATGACCACTTCAGACTAGTTTATAAACAAACAATTACTTCTAACCTACAAAGCGTCTTGAATGAATTTCGCTAGACTTTTTAAGTTATTTTGAAATATTTGAGGTAGGACAGAATCCCGTATAAAGTATGGTCGAATGTGAGTATATTTTTCACAATAAAAAATGAAATGAACTTCATCTTCAATTCCGTTTTTACAAACACGACAAATCGGTTCATTCACAGGAATTCCGAAGTACCGCCCCACCTCAACCTCTAATGGTAGTATACCTGCTCTCAATCGAGCTATGACGGACCTCTGAGACATCAGCAGACGTAAATACTCTTCTACTAAATAGTCATTCTTACCGATCTATATAAGTACCGTTTTGGTTTCTCAGTGATTATCTTTAACCAGTTTGACTCTTCTAACTGTAATCTGAATGTTTTGAAGTTTTTGAGAGACACAATTTGTTTGTTCCTGAAATTTTCTAAAAATTCGCACTTCTCCGTAATTTTAAATATTGAACTTGACCAGTTACAGGAGTTCCGATGTTTAAGGTCCCATAAAAAGACTTTTTTGCAATTCTGCTTTCATCCATTAGAACTAAACGATTCCAGAGCCTTAGCATATTTTCATGTTGTTTGTAGTGTGAATTTGGCCAACCCGAATCGCCATAAAGTACTGCATTGACAGCATACTTGTGGACCCCTAAAATAGACGTAGTGCTCTCGTTCTGATCATTTGAAGTATTGAGAATATCTCCAAATTCCAGATCCAAATTCATTCTGGTGTACACAAGTTTGAATATTAAATTCACTGTTCCTGTTGCGTTTTTATTTCCTGTTTCCTATCATTTATTGAATGTTTTTTTGAATTGATTTTTGCCCCATGTTTTTTAGCATGGGGCTGTAATAAATTTTGATCATCGCTAATTAACGGAAGACACGAGAACAAGGTTGTCTAGCCTTATCTCTCAAGAAGCCGCATGACCCTCGAGCACAAAACCATGAGTAGTATTCGAGGTCTTAGGGCGTTTTCCTAAAAATGTATTCTTGCGTTTATAAGGCCATGGCCATGTTTGACTGCACATATCAGAGATGATGTAAATCACAAACCTCGCTCTCATCCGCCTCTTCTTGCACGTTGTAAGTCCCATGTCCTGGCGAACGACCTCCCGTAAGCGGTCCCTCTCCATGACTAATTTCAACTTTTGCGCTGCTGGAGTTGTCGGCAATGGGATGCGCATGCTCTTTCCCGTGCAGTTTTCTAAAGCCGCCGTCTTTCCGTAAGTGATCTGACAACCCGTGCGAATCAATAACGATATCTCCTACCTCCAAGTGAACAAAAAGATGTTCCAGAGCCTCAAAGGTAATGCTCTTACCACCTCCGTACTTTTGGAAAAGTTTTTGTGTGAACATTCGAGCCTCCGTGCTGTCGGCTTGTGTTTCCTGGCAACCGGCGGACGCGGTTCTGGCGGCACGACAGTAAAGCATTGAGCACAGCACGAAAAGGAAAACACGATCACACATCATTGTATCCACGTGTACGCGAAGTGACGGTTGAACGGACGGATAGTTTTGGATACCAATGAACCTTTCAGTGACTGCTAGCGGTAAAGGACATAAATAAATATTGACTGCGTGAGCCTGTGGGGGCAATACAGGGTGCCACGAGTACAGTTAAAAATACTGGATGACCTGGACACGCTGAACGGACTTGTTTGGCATAGTACTGTAGTTCCCTTTTGTGAAACCCATGGGTAACTGATGGGCAAAGCTAACCGACATTCCGTAAGGAGGCAAGGTTGTGAAGTCGATCATCTTGTTAAAAAGTTACGTACATGCATATCGCTATGCAATATGTGTGTGTGTGTGTGTGTGTGTACGCAAAAATCTCAAAACAGACTTTAAAGGGTTTTATTTCCGTTACTACTCTCAAGTCTCAGGCGCCATTTTCGAATGTTAGTGTTGGCGACCCTTGATAAACGTCCGCTTTATCTTAAATACCTGGTTATTTTCGACGATCGTGCTGGTAAAGAGAACATAATCCCGCCACTATAGAAGAAATATTATGAGACCCATTTCATCATAGCGAAAGGATTACTTCAGTTTTCATAGTTTAGGCATCCTCACATGGCAAACTGCAACTTAAAGTTAAACAAGCAAATATCCAGTGACCAATCTGCAAAGAACGTTATGGAGATTGTCACGTAAACTTATCAGTGTTTGCTTTGGTCCCATCAAAGTTAGGCAGTTGGTTGCTTGACGCAACGGTTGCTCATGCCGTGACAAATACCCCAGCCATTTCTGTGCCGAAATTGGCGTGGACCCGAATATTGATACTTAGAGTATCCCCATGAATTTCTGTTTTTGATTCTTGTGGACACATTTTAATTCTCGCTTAAAATCCAACCCATTATCCATTGAGAAATGTTAAAATATCGTTTACATAGCCAAAAACGCATTTTTGAATTATTGTTTATTGTGACAGGCTATTTGAATTTTTAGCTATGACAAGAGCTTTAAAAATGGAATCTATTGTTTCTTGTGATTTTATGGCAAATCGACAATTCTACCCGTTGTCTGTCAGACATTCGCTGAAACCAAGTTCGGTGCCTTTACTAGTTGGAAATGCTAGTATGCTTTGACATATACGTAACGAGGAGGGGATTTAGATCAGCCAGCAAAGCGTTTGGCTGCCACGCGAGAATTTGTTTCCTCGCTAGGGCTGATCTCTGAAAACGATTTTGCTAGCTGATAAGACACAAACAAGATCGCTGCACGGGTGTACAAATTCCGAGTTTATTGGGACCCGGCTAACCACTTGCCGCATGTTGAATCGACATGTGGCGCAGTGGGCAAGAAAGTCAACAGGCGGGACCCTTCTGCTGCCGACGTAGCTGTGGAAATCATGCCGAACTCTAGCTGCTGCATATTAATTGATCCTCGCCGGACACTACCCGTCACGTGATTCTCAAAAAGCAGCCTTGGCGTTTTGGTGTTTAGTTGTCACCAGCGGTTGTAAAAGTACATGGTACACACCTGGTTTGGAAATTAATTACATAGTGTTCTTTTGTGACTTTTAAAGGACTCATAAAAGAAATAAGGAAAAACTTAATCTCTGTAGGGAAGCTTGATGATTGTTTAAACAGACGATAACCGCTTGCCTGACTTGACTCCGTCCCAGTTAGATTAACTAGAGGAAAACCATTGGTCGGGATCGTGAACCCAGTATGAACTGACTATCCTACATAACAGCCTCGCCATGCGTACGCCGGACTACCGCGCTCGCGATAGTTGAACAATGCACTTGACGTGCAGGGTCCCGTCTCACTCATGAAACTTTCTCTGTGTTAACTTAGATCGAAATCTGGCTAATTTAAGATCAAAAGGTCTAAGCTCCCATTCATGAAATTTTTAAGACCAAAATATTAAGACTGAAATCGGTCTAAGATGTTGCCGATTATTTTAATAAGACCGAAAATTAGTCTGCTATGGAGTAGGCTTAAGATTGGACATTTGATCTAAATCAATACCAAAATTTAGGACAATGGACACTGCAGTAAACTGCTGAAGACATAATTTCGTTGTGATTTTTTACAATCTAATTCCCTGAACATATAAATTTAAGAACGTTTGCTTGAGTCAATTCAAGGATCGGCCAAAGGCCGTCGAAACAATGCAGTTCCACTTATGGCGGCAGCGATCAAGTGGTATTTTCCAGCCATATCAGGGTGTATCCAAGCTGTAAATATATCTCAATTTCCGTCATCAAGAACAAGGTTATTCTTAAAACTGTATTTCACACACCGCCTCGCTTAGTTTTGTGAATTCTCTACCAGTTGTAGGCTCACCTACTGTATGTCAAATATCGGCTTGATTAATTTTTGTCTAAGATAAGACCGAAGACAAAATCCGAATAGCTCACTTGCAAGTTTCTCGCTAGTTACTGTGACGTCACCGGAAAGGGGGCAAAACCCGCCATATTGCTCTTGTTTTGCCCCGAGTCTTTGCTACACATGCTAAAACTTACTGGAGTTCTTATGGTGAATTTTACGCTTAAAACGTTAAAACAACTTAAGATGTGGTAGATGGGTCGTGGAATAACTGTGAATAGACGAAGAAAATGTGACCTTGTTATGTTGTGCGAAGCTGTGAACGGACTGAAATTGGAACTTAACCCGCTCTAGGCCTGAATGGCGCAGGCATACAGGGGCGATAGTGTATCCCCATAAAAAGATATTCACTTCAAAATACAGCAAATAAAATCAAATGAAACATGCATATGTGCACATGAAGTTATAATTAACACATACCCTGACTCTGGACACAATTTAGTCTACAAATAACTTGAGCATATTCATGAAAACCTCGCGGTTCTCTCGAGTTTCTCTCACTAAAGAGCCGCCATTTTGAGGAAGTTACGTGAAATCACGCCTGTTGACGAACAAAAAGTCCAAGGGACACAAATCTTACAAATTTCACTTGATATTTTCTCATGCTATTTTGCAAGTGTCACGCGCCAGGTCACGCGCCAGATCTCGCGCTTCGCTCAGTCTCGCGCTAGCCTTTGCCTCAAACTCACCTGACTCAGTTGAAATACTTGATTGTGGTTATCGCGCGCGCGGACAAAGTTAACAGTAACCACAAAGTGGAGTTGGAATTCTTCGCCTAAGTCACCTGAATTCCCGTATATATGCTTCATCGGAGATATGTTTAGAAGCAGAAAGAGTCACTGAAGAAAGTAAGAGCCTTTTAGGTGCTAATTTTAGGTGTAGAATGTATTTTTTACGAGGTGAAAACTTTATCAGTGAGCGGATTTCGCCTACCGCCCGTTTAAAATACACGGGACGAAATTAGTACAGAACGCGATAGAACGTATTGTAGTGCGAATCTGAAGTTCATTTGCCATAACAGCAATGCTTTTGGACATTTTTCGAACTAAACGGCTAAAAACTCGAAGACAATAACAGAATACACTCTGCTACCGTATTGGGCAAATGACCAAACGACAAGCTGTTGCCCCACTTCCCGTGACGTCACAATTAAGTCTCACATAATCTCGCGTTATTGTTATAAACTCGCAAAAGGCCTATTCGCGCAAATTTCTGTCCAACCCAAACTTAAGTCAAGCATTTGTCTGCTTGTCGTATCCTGTGAGAACCAAGTTTTTGTTGGTGTTGACGACGACGACTACGACTAAAACGACTATGATAAACACATGACAGGACGGGCGTCTAGTGAAATCTCATTTTTAATCTCACCCTGTATTACAGCTAAACAAAGAATGCAGAAGACCTTAGCAAAGGTCAATCGTTGGTCTATTTTGTCAAATGATTTCAGCCGAAAAAAAGAAGTCATTTTGTTCTATTTTTGGTCGATTTTTAAAAAAAATAATTTCAGCCGAAAAAAGAAGTCATTTTGAAATGTTCTTGCACCGTTACCTGAAAGTTAGCCGTTGTAGAGAATTTTGAAAGTGCTGTAAACACGCATGCGGTCACTGAAGAAAAGAACTATTGACATACGTCACATACTCTACTTTTAAATGTTTACTCAGATAAGAAGTGGTTCTCATCCGTAGTGAAGAAGTGGCATTTCCTTATTGCATAAAACTATCTTGTGTGCTTAAATTCATAGCCCACCGTCACGGTGACGTACATGTATCAGTGGTAACGGCAAGATCATGTTAACCTTGGTCTCGAATAATAAGGAATAAATCTCAGTTTCACCAAAGCCAACGATTCCCTTTTAGTTTAAGTAAGGATCAAGATGAGGCCAATTTCGTAATTATAAACAGTCTTAATCAGAAGGTTAGTTTGTTGACAAAATTAATCGGGTTAAGAGCAAAATAAAGAATTAGGACATAATAGTGAACTTGTGACGTCATGAATTTGACCTTGTCTGGGGCGAGATGCATAGGGCAATTTTTTGTAAGTAAAACACAAAGGATCACTCTAAAAAAGGACTTGACTCTGCGTTGCGGAACGGGTCACGGCATATTTAATCGGTTACAAAACGGAAGTCAATACTAGTTGTGACTATTCGTGAACAGAGCACTGTTTATTTTTGCTTGCCGACACTTATAAATGACAATCCATACTAACATATTAGAGAGCAACTGAAACCTGGCACCAGAAGTTAAAAACTATTCCGGACACATACAATTTCATTTTCGTCAACCCCTCCCATTCAGTTGTTGCTATTTCCAATCCCTTCTCCGATGTCTTACTGAAATTTCTACACTCTGCATTCGTCACAAATTTCAAAACACCCCAATCGCCACCAACTGCTTTCACTGACGGTGAAACATACGACGCCCCACCCTCCCTACGGCCTAGGCTTGAATAACTGTTTGTACATGTATGTTGTCACCTGAAATCGGCAACGTTTACAAAAACGTAACAAATTAAGCCGATTTCGACATGCTTAGTGCAAATATACAAGACGCAGTGATAAGGGGTCAAGAGCCTTCCTTTCCCGTGCCCTACGTCAGGCTTCTGTACATTCGAACATTTGATACACGTTGAACAGGCGGTTAGAATAGACTCTGCGCGTTCTGTACATGTGGCAAAGAATCATTAAACACGATTTCACATTGCACTTAAGTAATAGAGTGACCGATTGTATGTAATTGGAATTACTTGTGTAAAATACCGCTGTTAAAAGTGTCTCAAAAGGAGATGCCTTTAATTCCAATCCAATCAAAATTCACTTCGAAACTAAAACACCAGAAGTCATTAGCGCAAAGTCTTGCTGGTATCCATAAAACCGAGTTAAACCTTTTCCATAAAAAATTTATGAGAAGCCTACGTCACAACTGGTGTCGATAGTGAGGTGAGCTTTACAAAAATACTGAGGCGTGACCTTCGCGAACAATCCGACCAAGGCCACTATCTAGACTAGCGGCCTTAACACCTCAGCATTACATGTAGCCTGTCTGCGATAGTTACCGGTGAACAACACGACTATTACTTTTGAAAGATATCGTCAGATTCGAAACTATAGCATAAAAATCAATTAAAAACGGTCGTCACACGAAATAAATCCACCCGCATTTAATGCTTCGTTTATTGATGTGACAAGTTCAACGTAATATACACGTAATAGTCCTGTCAGCCAGTACATCGAATTCTTTAAAATTATGGCTGCCAGTAACTTCCGGTTAAATCTCGGCCGGATGAGCGGTGCTCCTTCGTCGCAAACAGTTTAGGTCTGCTATCGCCACCAATTTCTGAAGTTCCCCGAATGGTTAAAACAAATATATCATGTTGGTCTTCCTTTATACAAAGTAACTGTTTGGTTTGGAGTCAGAAAAATACTCAGCTTGGAAATTGTGTTCTTAACTTACAGATCATACTGGCCAAAAATTATAAGTTTTCACAAAAATTTGTTCAAAATGACATCAATTTTCAATCTTTTGTTAACCTCGTTGAATAACATCCTGGAGTGTTACCTCTTGATCAGTCAGGATAGCCTATGCTGCTCTTGCTGGTTTCCTTTCTCATGTTTTGCAATTTTGCTTGCAAGAGGAGAGTAAATATTTGAAAACTGAAAAAAAATTTGAAGTTCCCGTTCAGGCAGCGATGGGCAAAAAAGTAATGCCGTTTCCTGGGCCATAAAGAAGATTTTAACGTTGAAATTAGATTTGGACCCCGTCTCGGCCCCAGATTTTCTTGATTTCAGTACGCTCTACCAACGTAAGTTGTAGGAGAATTCTTGTACGTTAATGTGTCTATTTACACGTACACGCACAACATCGTCACGAACCAATTCTATTTTAAATGACGCGGGAGTAGAAAACACCATGTTCTGTACAGGACTTTCCGCAGAATATGTCTGCAATTTACGTTGAACATTCGGCTTTTCTACCGGAGTTGACGTTTACACGGGCAGTTTCTGGCCTACCCCATCTCCTACATTACGTCATTTGGTTACAGTTTTTGGCCAATTCAAACATGGGTAAATTAGACGGTTAACTGTTTCAATAGTTCATAGCAGGACATTTAACATCGTGCAATGCAATCATAGACGTTAATGACTGAAGTCTAGCTGCGTATCCAGGGTTTCAGGATACACGATCGAAAAGAAAACGCTTCGGCAGCAAACCAAACTACGCCGACAGTGCTGGATGATTCTTCACCGCTACCTCAGCTTGGTTCAGAATCATTTACCTTATCTGATACTACGTCTATCTGTTGATTTTGTTCTTGGAAAGGCGCATCTGATACCGTAGATCCACAAAGCAAATTGAGATCTTAGCACCATGGGGCTTCCATCTGAAGTTGAGGGGATTTAAACCCATAAGACATTGAAAGTTTTCGTAAATTGGGGGGGGGGCAAAATGTTTGAATACTGGACTTCATAGCTGTTGTCGACGGGGAGGAACGGGCTAAGAACAGGTACAGTCGAGGCCTGCAAGTGTATTTTTGTTTCTCATATCGTAGCATTTACTGATTACGAACTTAACAGAAGCACATATGCAGCGTCGTATTTTTCTCCGTAACTCAGCCAGGTGAATTTCCGTGTTTTCTTCACGAAAACAACGTACCGAAATTGTAAACGTGTCGATGGCCTAGCCCCCTCCGTAACGCCATTATCAAAAGCCAACAAAACTAAAGGGGTGTTTAGCCGGAATGTGGAATTTGTATTCTGGAACACTTTTTCATAACATTGTTGACGTTTCTACTGTGTCCATATCAGTCAGTTCTTCGTTAGTCCTTCCATTTAGAATAATATTAAATGTTTTCGGAAGTGACATTCCGCAAAATTGCACAACAGTAAGGCTACCGGATTCCAACCTGTTGACTTCACTGATGACATGTGCGCGGAGACGCAGAACAATATCGGACGCAAGAGGGCGCTGTGACGGTCATTTGTCGAATGATGCTTGCTGCACTCTAGCTTCGCCGCGATCCTTTGACCGAACCTTTCCAAATTTGGTATGTGAAAATATGCTTTTGATTAGACCACTTTGTCCTTATGAAATTAATTTCAAATTGTTCGTTAGAAGTGATTTGTGGGTTTGCAAAGATTTAGAAACGCTACAAGCATACATGTATTCCTTGTTACCGTGGTCGTGCACAAAAGGATGTGCCATGGCATGCCAACTTTTAGGGCCTCGTCTCAAGCAATAAAGAGATGTTAGTTCTTTCGAAAGCCTGTAATAGCATCCAGTTTGAATGAGGGACAATTTGAGACCAACTTGATGACGGTACGTAAACATGACTTAAAGTTGGTTTCTACGGTTTTATGATGCAAGACCTGTTTATATTTAATTGTCTAATTTTTACCGGGTTTTTATTTACTTGTAGTTTTTAATATTTATGGGTACCTTTTATTACTTCCCTTCTCGTTTACAGGTGCCTTGAAAGTGCCGCTTGGCGCAATTCGACGCTGTCGGCTCAGCTTGTCTCATATGCAAAAGTCATATTCTTCATGGCACAGTACTCTAGCCCTGGAACGCCAACTCCGATCTCGCGGTTGCGCCGCGCATGCGTGATAGTTATTTGCAGTCGATCGTCCCGGTGTGTGAACTTGTTATGGAATTTATTGCCATTAAAACCTTTCGCAACTCCGAATTGCAACCAAATCCCATGTCGTTAAAAAGGCCTTTGTCAGCTCTTGAAGACTGTACCAGAAGCAAAAGATAAATCCTTTAATTCAAAAGTAATTATCATTTCGCATACGTGATTGGTTTCAAAATATTTTTTAATTCTAAAAACCAAAAGTGCTACCAAAATTCGGAAAATAGCATGGTGTAGTTGAAACATAAACGAGGGAAATGAATCAGAGAGGCTATATGAATGACAAAATTAAACTATTAGGGAAATGATTTCAATGATTGAAAGGTTTTCTACACAATAAAGACAAAGGTTTTGGAATATGGATCCATCACACTCGCTGTGAACAATTTAGCCCGGTATTAAAAATTATACACTTTTATGTATTATAATTAATTGAACTTTTGGTGCCGTTTGATGCAATCTAATTGCTCAGTAAAAATTTAGAATGCAGTGGCATTTACGAAAAATGCGATTAACTACTCCGAGTATCTATACGAAATTTACAGATAACGTTTTCTGATAGATAAAAAGGGCCAACATCTATCACGTAGCTTTGAGATCTACTACGGATAGCTCACCACGTTGTTTGCAGTGTGGGACTTTCCATATAAGTTTAGAAACAGACTCCTTTCTTCAGAGAGTAAAAGTTAGTGATCCTGATACGTGCAGTGTATGTTACCGTAAACAAGAGACATAGGAACATATTTTTACGATTGTTATGTTACTGAGGCATGACTAAAGAACGTGGACTCTGAATATTCATAAAAAGAGACAATGTTATTTTGAACACCTGTTGCACATTTGTCACGGTCAACGCTCAAGAACGAAAAAAACTGACTAATAGAAAAGCCGGACATCAGGATAGAAAGCTGGACATCTGGCGTATATTGTCGAATGGGATACGTACGGTAACACTCAACAATTCACGAAAGAGTCTTATTTGTTGTTGTTTTTATAGTTGAATGGGAAATTGCAGGAGCCGCAAAAACCCATGAAACGTCATGTGCTTTCCTTTTTAGTCAACCGGGAAAATATGGCTATGTCGCGTGGGAAATTGCAATAGTGTATAATAGTATTGTCACTTTGGTCGTGTGTCAAAAACCGGGATGGCGGAAAAAATTTTAAAAGTGGGACAGTCCGCCAAGAATGAGACAATTTGTAACTACTCTGTCCGCTGTTAGCAACACGAAGTATTGGATTGGGTCCTTTAACAAGGTAAATATTACAGATAATAGTATTATAAAGTTAACAAAATCGGCGTCTGGGCAACAGGTAAACATGGAACAAATGAATTATTATAGAAACAATAGAAAACAGTAATAATACACACACACACACACACACACACACACACACACACACTTAGCTAACCAAAAGACAGAAGACACAACAATCTGGAATTAAGAGTCAACCCAGCAGTCCTTTTAGATCACTCTAAACTACAAAAAATTGGGGTACAGCTCGGGAATTCACATCATTAAAATCAGTTTTCATGAATCACTTTACTGTCAACATTGCCCTTTAAGTTCTGATTTTTGATCGAGTAACACTGTTTATCATACTGTTATCACAGTAACAAATGTACAGATAACGTCATGCAGGCATGCATTCTCAACCTGAATTATATGTAGGAAATCCCAAATCTTTAACATTTTACATTTAAATGTTTATATAAAAGCATTGCTAAAGACACAATATTGTAATATTTCATGATCTCGTGACACCATTTATATTTTCAAAAACATATGCAAACAATAACAACGTCTCATCATACGGAACAAGTTCGCTTGGTAGGTATCAGACTAACCCGAATTAAAAATATTACTCTTCGATCGAAACCCCCTGGAAACACGCATGCAGTTATTTTACACGAAGCTTTATGACATCAAATCACATATTTACTTATTACTGAGATATTTTTCAGGGGGACATACTTTCGAAAGGACTTTAGTCGCATCGACGACAACATATTAGCTGGTTTGCCTAAAGTTTCTGTGATTGTGTTCTTGGCAACAACACAACGCCACCTGCAGACCAAACCAAGACAATACACACCCTACATCTGAAGAATCCACAACCTATAATAGCTAAAACTCCTGATGGACCAAACATTAAATACCATAAAATCCAGCGTCCACCATCAACTCAAACAGAAGAGCATCCCCATGCAGACAGTTTTACGTCCAATGACTGAGGGCCTCAATAAAAGAAAGATGGAGTATCCACTCACCGTAACATATACTGACACCAGTGACATTAGGTATTCTTGCTCAATCTTGGATGTTGAATTGTGAGAAGACTGACAGTATAGCGCCACTGTATGTATAAGGGACCGGTGGCCTAGTATAAATCATTCTTTGAGTCATACGTCGGAAAAGACCAATATGTTGGTCCACCAGTACCAGAAAGCCTACTGTTTGCACAGTATCACCGAGTATGGTACACATCGAGAGCACAAAAAATGATTGTGACAGGAATATGCAAACCACAGCGCAAGATTCGTGTAGTCTTGCCACAGTGGCACTAGGAATGGGACTTAATACCAAACATGTCCGACACACAATTCACTGGAAACCTCTAACATCTATTGAGAAATACTTTCAAGACACAGGACGTGCCGGATGTGATGGCCTTCCAAGCAGCCCTACTATGTATTACTGTTTAACAGCAATATAGGCATTCGACGAAACCGACCAGGCATTACAGATGGCATTGTTGAGCATTGCAAAAATAAAGAAAAATGTTATCGACAACATATGCTTAAAAGGGGACTGTAGTCAAAATAATGTTGCAGTTAATCGGTTCCAACATACAAATAAAACTCACATTTGCCCGACTTGCGCGCCAAGCAAAAACCGATTCGTATTCATGGTCAAAACACTGAATCCTGAAGCAATCGCTGATTGGCTGATTTGTCAGTGACGTGAATGGCTGGGTATCGGCTGCTTTTTCAAATTCATTGCTTATGTCATATTTTGAAGAGTTTACATCGTAATTTATCATTATATCAATGGTCCTTGTTTTTTATTGTTTGCCACAGTATTGTAAAAGGTTCGCCATGCCTTTTTGTTTGGCATCTGGTTGTTCAAACTCTTCGAAAAAGGTGTCCTCTAAAGGGATGGTCACTGCGACTCAACAGTAACTCAATTGTAACTAACTTTCAAGTGACTGCCACAAACTCGTGCCTTTGGATTTATAATCAGTTACAATATTCTACCACACCAAGCACATTCTAGAACTTTCCAGAATCTACCCAATCACTCTACAAACATATAGTAGGCTCTACAATGTTTCAGATTACATCAATCACTGGCATGATAGAATCTTCTAGAATGTTCTAAACTATTCTTTGGTAAACAAAGTACGTTCATTACTGTGCTGACCTCAGGGTCATGCCAATCAATTACTTTTTGCTAGAACACAAACAGAACAATAGAATAAAATAATTAAACTCAGAACAGTGTCAGCCCATTCCTGACACACAGTTGAGAAGCTCATGTATGTCCTTTTACTGAAACAAAGAGCCATTGATTAATTCCGTAACCTTAGGTATACAACCTCAGATGCAAAAAACGTTTCACAGCAGGTAATACATCCGTTTCCGTGTTTCTGTTTCTGTTTCTTAATCACGTAAGAGACATGCAGTTGTCTTGTTTCACATCAATCTAATTATCTAGCAGATGAGGCCCAATTCCAGACCACAAAGGCTGCTGCCGGGCACGTACATCTTCATGAATTTCAAAAACTGCGTGGTAATCGTGCATGTCTGTTTAGTGGTTTTCGGTGGAGTACATGGCGTACTATGTTTTAATGAAAGGCACCCACCGAATTTGTCTTGGGCTGATGATGTCTTTTTGTGAAAGGCATCCTGTTGACAGGCACAAGGCGAATAGATGAGGTTTCTTCAATGATTGCGTTAACACGTCAGGGCGCTTGGACTAATTCAGGCACGTCGGAATTTGAGTCAGCGGTCGTGAACTGTAACAGCACTGCATCATTTCCGTTCCGAATGGATCGTATAATGGCGAAAATTAGTTCCGGCGGCAGATCAACAGACCAACGAAGGTAAGAATTTTACTAATTATAAAATATTGTGGGAATAATTCAATGTCATTGGCTTAGAAAACTGAGTGATTGATACCGTCAACAGGGCAGCAGCATACCGGCCAGCGTTGTTATCGTTATGAATATCCCATAAACCGCGAACCAATAGATGGCATCTTATGTCTCTCTCTTCCCACAGTTTGAATTGAATCACCATCAGGGGTTTTGTGCACGATGTTATTTTATTGCTTTGCTATTGAAAGGTGAATGACGTCCACCGCCTACCTGTAGAATTATTTTGTGGTAGGCCTATTACTTGGAAAAAACACGAGGAATTGTGTAAATCATTCACAATCCAAGTTAAACCGACTATTCCATGAAATTATTTCGAAATGGTATATAATGCGAAGCATTCTATTGTATAATAATGGAAATTATAATTTTATATATTTTATTTCCCCATATATTTTGATGATGCACAAGGCTCACAAAATGGTGTTGAATGAATCAGTGACATACCAGTGGGAATTTTTGTTCCAGGATAAATACATTATAATTACTATAATCTTGTCATTGTTCTGTTACCAACATTTTCCGTGAAAGGGGAAATAGTATGCTAGCATTTCAGACATGGTCCCAATCCCACACGCACTAGCACACACACACACACACACACACACACACACACACACACACACACCATACACTGGACGAGATGCTATGCACGGTTTGGCAATGACATAAACTTCACCACTATTTAGGAAAATTATTATGCTTTACTTTATCTCGGAAGTCCTCACGCCGTTTGGCTCAGTGATTTGAGCTTCGGTGTCCCGTTTCGGAGACCCGAGATCCTGGCTTTACTGGCTGACAATCGAGCATTGCACAAAGATGTCTCCTACTCCATTGACCTCGGTCTTAATATTGAATGAATACAAGGAAAAGAATGAGAACCTGCCTATAATGCAAAAGTGATTTCTGGGTTGTGCTCATATTTTACATGCAATATTTAAAAAAAAAACTACGCATTTGTTCTAAAAACATTTGCAGGGTTTGAGAAATAGTGTGTCAGATCACCACATGCGTTGCTCATTTGTTGTTCTTTCAAATAATTGATTTTGAGCTGTGCGTTTCAAAGTAACTTTGGGTTGTAATAAGTTTTTTTGATTCATTTTGTAACCCTGACGATAGTTCAAGACTGAATCAAAATGCTGGACTTTGGAAAAAACTTATTCGAAATAACAGTACTGCGGCTCCATGGGAACGAAAATAATGAAAATGTGGCTAACAAAATGGCATAAGAAAAGTTAAAATTAAACATGCACTTAAAATATTTGATAATAACTTATTGGAAGAACAAAACTGAAATTATTTGAAAATACTTAATTTTGAGCTTAAATGCATTCAGTGACACCTGGTAGCCTGCACTACAATACAGTCAACCTCAGTTAACTCGGATCCAACGGGAGATTTCCTCCGAGATAAGCGACTTCCGACTTGTCTGGAGATTGATCCAACTACGAGTTTGACCTCTGAGGTTATGCCCACTACAGTGATTATTAGCCAGGCCTTAATCATTTTTAGCTAGTGGGGTACTTAAAATTAACAAACGAATGTTTGCTTACTGTACTTGTCATCGTTTTTTTTTCGACCACATGTTTACCCAAAGCAACGCCGACGTCGCTGACTTTGTTAGCCATCACGCCTTCACCGCGAAGGCCTCTCCGACAGCGCAGTTTGCACAATTGAAATTGGAATAACTGCATGTATCACAGAGTCCGCGAACTTGGGTAAATCATCAAACTTCTTGGCTTAGTTTTTAGCTCACAACTGAACAATGGTATGCAGTTTGCCGACAACTACTGGAGATTAACGAGGCCTGAGGGCTTTCGCACGTGTAACTCATAGCTGATGGGTTCTTACACAGGCGACGTAAACGGCGCAGCCTCTTTCCCAAGCCACGGTTTAGCCATTTGAAGCTTAAAATTATGAGAATTACCTTCTGCGCAATGACTGGCCGCTTTCTTGATGTCAGTAAAACAAAGGTAGCTTTTAGTTATTTCCACATCCGTTGTTGCTGCTAATCATGAAGCAGAAAGCATTGTTTCGGTTATCGTTTGAAATAAAGGTTATTCCGCGCATGCTTATTTTCAATTCTTTTTTTGTTAATAGTATCATAGAAACCAATCTGTTTTCGAGTCAATTTTGCAACAATTAGACCTAAATTGCTGCAATATACCATTAGTTTTCACTTTTGTATCAAACTGCAGAAATTTTCAAAATATTACTCGTGATATTCCGGCGATTTCCGTAAAAAGGTGTTCCCATAACCAAGCCTCAGCGCCATCTTGAGGCTTGGGAACGAAGCTGGTGTATATGATACATGCCCCTCAGATGGGTGGGTTTATCACGACCAGATTCCCTTCTTTGACAAATTTCTCTTTGCCATTTCCGAATCCTTAGGAAAGGGTATACTTTCAGGGTTAGGATTACAATAGGGTTACTTTGTCATGCTGGATATACACTGTATCAGCTAAGACTCCACGTGCAGTTACGGTTTACGCGAGCTGTCAGTAACTTATTAAAGGTCAAACATGTACATACACGTTTGGCGATTTTTTAGGAGAAAAAAGTTTATGCGACGGACTCTGACCTAAGCGAGGTAAAAAGGGTGAATTTTGTCAACAATTCAATGTTCTTCAAATTTCTTCCGAGTTGAGAGGAGATCCAACTTACAAGTAGGACTTTGTTAAGGACTTAATGCTAGGTCAACCGTTCCACGGAATTTTGTCCGAATTGAGGGAAGATTCTACTGAAGCGTCCGACTTAATCGAGGTTTAATGTAGTCTCTTGGTTTTAATTTTTATTAAGTAGTCAATTTAATCACACTAGGCAAGCGTCTTGAGCTTGTCAGCTGATTTGTCATGTGTCATGTCAACAAAGGCTTATGGCAAAAATTGTAACAGAATTTGTTGAGTAAGTAATGAAATTGAAGACCTCAATTATCAGACATGAAATCATGGAAATTACGCAAAACGTAGAACCTTTTTAATTTTGCCTTTGTTAATAACGTACAATGTCTGGTACAATGCCACTTGCATTTTTGTAAGTACTAGTACCGTAGCCGTTCTGAGGCAGTTCCGTATGCCCAGTTCAGACGGCGGCACCAAAAACTTTGGATATGGAAAGAGCAGAAGCTCGGAATACCCGGAGGTGCTCAGGCAGAAATTAGCGCCCCTAGTGGCTATACCGGTAGAAAGTGTGAAAACATGTCGACTGCTGCCAAGTCGGGAAGCTAATGTGCGTTAACCAGCCGTGTGTTCAGAAAGCTAGGACCTACAATAGGACCTAGCTAAAATGTAGACAAAGTCACGTGTTCTCATTTGAAATACAAGGGAATATCTCACGTGATTTCGCGAAGTCTTGCATTTTAGCGAGGTTCAAGCGTTACTGAACGGGAGGCAGCTTCAATAACGAAACTGACAAGATGCTATGCTTATGCAGCCATACAGTGCGTGATCTCAAGTGACGAGGAAAGTGACTGGTAGCGAAGTCTTATATAGCCCAAGAATCACAATATTCATTACTGAAATGATTAAAGAAGACAACTTCGCGGAGAACAGGTTTCCTGAGCCTCATATCAAAACCAATTTAATGGTTAGAGAATTGAACTTTCTTGAAGCGGCATAATTACTAAATGATGTATGCACCATTGCATTTTTAATGTGTTTGTATAGTTAAACTTGGGTGATATCCAAGTTCTGTTGATCTGGTGTAGAGTTCCATCGTTACAAATACACGTTGTCAAGTATTGAAACGTTTCATGACAGATTCTCCCCGTCACCACAACATATTCACACCGACAATTCCATCTTGTAGCTTGAATCATTGTAGATTCTTCGTCATACAAATTATTAGGCAATTCTCTTGCCTCACGCTTAAGATGACCCTTATGGGTGAAACTTAAGAAAGGTTTATTTCATTGCAAAAAACCTTTGTAACAGAAAATAAAAATACGATTGGCAAAACTAATGCGTTTTTAACAATCTACAGTATTTCTGTTTATCTGAACACGAATGCAGAATAAGAAAACCAACATTTAACAAGGAAATAGATAATTAATTACAGAACAATAAAACACGAAAATGCCATGGCTAGAATTGAGTCTGGAGGATATATGCTGTATGCTTACTATATGTGTACTGGGATGAGGTTGCTTCAGACGAAGCCTCAAATTCAGTGTTACAATATGTACGGCAAAGATGTGAAGACGGTGGCATGCACAGCACTATCACCATATTCTGTGAAAATCCTTCTGTATACCTACTTCTTTTGCGAGGTGTGGTTATATGGACCGGGTGACATTGGTTTATTCCCATCAGAATTTCGCCTGAGACTAGTTGACTGTGACGTTCGAAATTGGTATTCTGTAATTAATAATTCAACTAAATCACGAAAAAATCAGGGAAAATAAGTCACTTACGTTAAACAACGTCCAAACCATCAACCTCAAGAAAACGCTCGAGATTTTATTGCGGTAAGCCAATCCTAATATTGAGAATTCGCCTGAAAAAGACGTGTGCACGCATTGCCTGAGACTCTACTCGCCTGCTCACTTGCCAACAATTCAGGCTCGGTATCAATATTTGACAATGTGTCATACCGACAACTGAACAGCGTCCCCCTTTAAAATCAAGCTTGTTACCTAAGGAACGCAAAGCAAATTTACCATTACGAAATTGATTGTAGCACAAGCAATAACCATTAAATCTCTCGCTAAAAAAATAGATGGTGGTTGTTTTCTAGTCGCAATTGTTATTTATGTCCGTTTTTACTTCACTTACATAATTACTTGGAGACTTAAAAATTGCGTGCTGAAAGGCATTGGTGTAGTTCATGATAAATACGTCAGTTTGGCTTGGCAGTTTCTGAATTGGTTATATATCTAATAGAAATCACATGAACATCGTCAAAAGCACAGTTCATTGTTTGTAATGACCTTTTAAAAAACGATCAACGTTTTTAAAACGACTCACTAAAAGCTCAAACTGACCAATGCGTGGGCCAAGATGAAAACTATTTCTAAAACGACCACAGAACTTTATCAACAATCACAAAAACGTGCAATGCGTAGGCCTAGAAGAGACGAGTTTAATGTAATTTTTTCACACTTAACATATATGGTGAATATCAATTCCTTTGAGGGATGTCATTTAACACACAGTTATTTACGATCACATGTGTTTGTGAACAATATCACGTCGTAGTAATGACAAATATTATCCGGAACTGTGTACACTGGAGAGCGTACCAGAATAGACAGCATTCTTTCTTCTCCGGCCGCAAGGGCGTTGTCACTGGCAAGCTAGGACTTTAATATGCTTTTCGCGCGACGGAAGCGGTAGTTCTTTCCTCGAGTGTCGTAATTCTGTTTTCATGTACACAGTTCCTTTCTCACCAGTCGCATTTCCTTTCAGCAATAGGCCCGACTGTAGACATGTGTGATACACTGTACCAAATCGTACGCGCTACATGGTGTCAAGCAATTCGTCTCCTACCAGTCTTGAAACGAAAAGTGGTTAGGACCTACTAACTATTAATGTAACTACTACTACGTCATCATTGCCATCACCACTACCAATACGGTATATACCAATACTACTTACCATTATGAATGCCATTACCACTACTACGACTACTTTTACTGTTACAACTAGAATGTTGCAGTACTACTAGGCCTACTGCTTCCACTGCGATGACCTCGGTGGGCTCATATCAACCCTCTGATATGCTCTGAGTGAAATGGTCTGGTCATTCCAATTTCACCCATGCCACTTAATATAAAAAGCGATCTAAACATCTGGGCCATTTACTAGCTTTACCAGACTGTTTTATGTCTGTGATGGTGGTGGTGGTAGTGGTGGTGGTGGTGGTGGTTGTGGCTGTGGTAATAGAAGTAGGCCTAGTTGTTGTAGAGGCATCAGCAGTAATAGCAAGAGTAGGAGTACTAGTAGCAGCGCCAGTAGCAGTATTAGTAGTAATAGTAGCAATGGTGGTGGTGGTGGTGGTTGTGGTGGTGATGGTGGTAGCACTTAGCTGTAGTAGTTTTATTTGTAGAACGAAGTTCTCTTTACTAACAGTAGTGTGCTTGCTTAATAAAGAGTGAGTAGCTGTGACCTCGTTTACGCTCGTGAGCGTAAGCATTACCATCCGGAACTCCTCGATAATTTCATATAGCCTCGGATTATGCCTTGAAGTAGTTTCTTATCCGTGAATATGTGAATTTCAATCAGAACAGCAAAGGGATTTCGTCAGTTGAGGATAATGAGTCTTCGGCTAGAAGGTTTCAAAGTACGTACGCAACATCAGTCTCAATCAAATGTTTCTTACCATCATAACAGGTTTATCGCTTAATTGTGAGTGTTTTTACTCTTTTTATGCGCTAGCTGCAAGCGATACCGAATCTAGTTTACAGTGAAACAACACATGAGGGTGAAATAAAAGGCCATGCATGTACATGTATATATTATGACAAACTGAACTACTACAGATATTGATAAAAACAAAAGTTATATAATATGTTGAGGTGTAAATATGGTGGGTGACTATCAGCCAAAGCAACACCATGACATCGACAATTGAGAGGAAACAGGTAATAAAATGGATTGAGGGAGGGAGGGTTATAGAGAAATTGGATGAAAAATACTGAGTAGAAGAGAAATATGGACGACGGCTCAGTGTTGCAACAAGACAAGGAAACACGAGGTACAAACTGACCAATAGAGGGAGACCAAGAAAGGCCACTGACCCGGGAATCAAAACATTATGATAATGAGGACGAAGCAGTAAAACTTACATAAAATAATTTACTACTTAGATAATATTTATATGCTCTAACTGCAAAGTGATACCAAAGCTACTTTACAGTGCAACAACACCTGAGGATGAGACAAAAGGTCATATATTTCTTAGAAAAAGATGGCACGTAAGTTAGTTTAGCCAGGGCAAAAATTAATTAGTTATCATAATTCTACCTTTTGTAGTTAGATTTGTACGTGACCACATATTGAAAACACTTTTATATTTTCAATTTTCTCAGCAAAGTTCAGAAGATCCATCTCAGCTCGCTTTGTTCCAAAGTTACTCCAAACGTGAGACGGACTTGTCTGGTCATGGGATACTACTCAAATTACAGTACTCTTTGTTATCCAACAGAAGCTCTTCACAATTTTTGCATTTCATTGGTGATGGGAATTATCTCTAACCCAACTGCATGGTCACTACGTTGAAAACTTTGGCATGGTTTAAGTCATTTTTGCAGGTTTTCTAAAAGATCTTAAATTTTCAAACTTATTATTTAATATGACTTTTAAAGCTGAAACTGATACCTCAATTTGTTTTGAAAGTATGACATAAAGCAAATTCTTCGTTCTGGAAAGTAAATGTAATTATACTATATCTCCCATTGGCATCCCTGAAAACAAACATCCACCAGTCTGGTTGTAGTACGAATTGTATCTCTGCTGTGGTTTGTTGTAAAATTGGAAAAACAAACGTTTCCACATCAATTATACCTATCAAGAGTCTAATAAGTTTCCTGAAGAAAAACGATTTTATGTTTACGACTATTCAAAAAATGAAAAAATGCTGACGTTAAACTTTTGGCTTGAGGCCATTGACATTTACAGACACTAATGCGATATCATCCATTGGGTATATTGGTGATCATTTGCTGATCCTCAGTAACATTATAAATATTATCTAGTAGAACCTGAGGGAATTAATTTAAAAATAACAACAATATTATTCTCACTCACTAATGCGATATCATCCATTGGGTATATTAGTGATCACTTCCTGAGCCCCAGTAACATTATGAATTTTACGTAGTAGAGGAATTGATTTAAAAATAACTACAATTTTATTCTCACTCACTAACCCATGCTGGCGTATAAAAACAACACTGGGAAGAAACAACAAACAGGAATCATTGTCCACGGTGTTTTAATAAAAGTTCTTAAATGTTGTAGAACATTCTGGAAAACGTTAGTCCAGAATAAGAATGCCACAGAAACAGACAATTACATAATAATATGGCGTGACTCTGTCCGTGACCAGATGTAGCGACGCTATCCGTGACCAGATATTTCAGGACCATCCGTGAGGAGGCGTTGCGAATCTCTCCGTAATCAGACGTTGTGACTCTCTCCGTGGCCAATTGTTGTGGTATGAACACTCGGTTTCTGTGTAGTCTAACAATCCACTTCAACAGATATATGCACTTCAGCTCCTCAGCTTGACAGAAAATATAAGCACACTATGAGTCTTTGAGCTCAAACCAGATCACTTAGCCTACATGCGACGCCTACTTTACATCTGCCCCCAATCCTGTCTTACCTCTAAAATTTAATTTTGGGACTGCTGCAGCATAACTGTATAGTGGCACCTAAGAGCAAGGCAAAGCTTCTGTATGTTTTTTGTTTTGTTTTCTTAAGTTGCCTGATTACGCTGGCGATGGCTCTTATTGAATGTTTTGAACAAACAAGAGATAGTTCTTAACCTTTGTGACTGGCAGCCCTGGATGGCTCGGTGTCCAAATCTACATTAAGTCTCACTCCACTACAACGAAAACTTTCAGCGGTGGAAAGTCTCAAAATCTTACACTATGTACAAGATTATAGGGGTAAAATTAAAGACATGCCTTTTTCATTAAAGAGGCCTGGAACGCGAAAACAGACAAAATTGCATTATTTATAGTGGTTCTCCGCCACTGAAACAGAATTTAACCTGCTCACCTTTGAGACCTTTAACCTTTGACGTAAACAAAACAATGGCGACTTCAAGCACCAGCCAGTCCGATTAAGAGGCAATTAATTCAAAAATCCTAACTGTTTAAAATTAGTTATAGTTATGGTAGTATTGAAATATAATCTAGTGCACTTGGATTGATTTTTGGAAATTTGCTGGCTTCACTGGCATGCCTCATACTGTGCTGTCGACCTCAAATTCGGAGTGTGACTAAACACGAAAATCTGGCGTTATATCCTTCTTGTCTGTCAGCTGTTTGTCGAATCAATGTGAGCGCATGCGCGCATTAATCTAAGTGGGAGAGAGATTAGAAATTCTGTGGTGACAACAGAGTTTTTCCTTCACGCGTATTTTCAATATCGTAAATTTTGTGATTTTTCTGGAAATTTCCTTCACAAGGGAAAGTAAGTAACTCCGTAACATACGCTTTAGAAAAATACATGCAGGCGGTCTGGTACACGTTGTACCAGACGTGCGCAGGCCGCGCATAAGGGCCCACTGCACTGATCACCTGGAAATATTTTTGTGCTTTATTATGATATAGTTAAAACCGAGCTGAAGAGAGAGAAACCTGACTCAACGGTCAAGCAGTGTGGCCCAGCGGGACTCGAACACACGACCTCGAGTAAAGAAGGCGTGCACCATCACACTAGGCCACACTGCCTCCTCTGTAACAGACGTTGCGAGATGGTACTTTTGTCAGGAATGTTTCCAAAGACATTTCTGACTTGCTTTCGCGAATGCAAAAACGACGGCCTCAATAATAGAAATTATCGCATATCGTGACCGACCACAGCGTTTTCACAGAGAGATCGAAGTGTTGTGCCATCCGACATATATTAACGGCAATCTGATTTCAATTTAACGGCAGGCGTAAGCCTACTTGAAATGAATATAAATTGAAGCTTCGTCGACTGCAAACTCCATTCAGATCCGTAACTTTGTATAAAACTTGCAAGTGATAAGCACTTCGTTTCAAATGTTCATAAGTCCCCAAAACAGCATACCTACGTACAGGTTTCAAGAATCACTACTAATTAGTTACACCAGGTTTTGATCCCTATCACTAGCTCAGCAAACTGTAATTTGCGAAAAAAAAAACATCAACAACCTATTAAAGTACATAGCAAATACACAGGAATATGGCAACCGTTCTGACCCAATCTTCAGACGATCCTAGCGATGAAAATAAACGAATCCCATTGTGAGCTTTTGAAAATCCAGTCATTATCTTGATTTTATCAGAACTCTGGAATGCCAACATCGATCTTGCGCTGGTGAGGTTTCGATATTTACTGAATAGCTTATTCATGTTCATTCTTGTTAATTGGGTAAGTAAATCTGGTAGTCCTGGGGTGGGGTCGGCTATAAAACAAGGAAAGTCGCACATCTACAGAATTTTTATTGGACATAGCATAGTTTTTAAGAGAAACTGGTGTGAAAAAGTCACCCTTGACTTCTGAGCGTCACGTACCATACACCTCTTATATTGGGCGCACTCCCACCCAGAACAATTGAATATGTGAATATGTGCTGCTAGCCCACCCGGCATCCGAGTCCCTGGTGAGTTTCCGAAAAGAAACACTTAGTTCCACTTGGTAAACCACCCGTTATTCAGTGGGGTAACTGGTAGGGATAACATCGCCGAACGATGTCGATAGAAACCAGTGGCGGATCTACGGGGGGGTTCAGGGGGTTTAAACCCCCCCCTCGGGCCAGGACACAAAAATTAAAAAAAAACAAAAGCATCTCCAGCAAAACAAAAACGGCACCGCCAGCGTGTGTAAACCCCAAGTAAACCAACTTGGAAAAAATTGAG